>JAOTRI020133335.1:0-11257 GCA_028564885.2 Zoanthus sanctaehelenae
TAGTTGATTATTATGGAATTTATACATGAATATACTTGTTTGAAATTTAATGAGGTCAAAGAATTTAAGTATTTTTGTTAGGTTGAATAATGGCTGGAATGTTTGTCAAATGGTGAGAAAGTTATAATTCTTAGTGCTTGTTTTTGTAATGCAAATAAGCGCTTTATGTTTGTAGGATAAGTGTTACCCCAGGTGACAAGACCATAATTTTATGTCAAAAGTGGATATACTATTGAATAGTGTACCTATATTTCTATTTGACCAATATCTATTTATAAAATAACTAAGATAGTACGCGCGCTCTGATTGGCCGAGAAGCGTGTTTGCATAAGAGTATGTAAACATTGTTATTTTATAAAAGCAATAGGAAACGTTTTTCCTGTGTTTGCATAACCTGATATAAACACTCGAGGGGTTGGGAGAATTCTCGACAGTTATGCAAACCCTAGACGAAGCTTAAATAGAACTGAAACTATGCTGTTGATCGTCAACGCCTATGGTTTTAAAAATGCTAAGATTGTAGTCAGTTGGTGTGCCGATTAATATACCGAAATAATCTTGAATAACTTCCGAACCACCATCGGCGCATACATCCAACTACATGCATACGATTGCATTGTGCGTATGAGCTCTTCGAACTACTAGACAAAGAAAAGTGACAAGAAAAGTCCACAAGTTTGAGATTTGTTGCATATATCCGTATAAAGAGTTGTGTGTAAAATGTGAAAAGGCATTAATAATTCTTTTTGTGTCGCCATGCAAGACACAAATACCCCCGACCGTCTCCTCTCATTGAAATTCTTTTGAAGCTACAGTGGTGAATTTGGGAGGATGTATTAAGGGGCCAGCCATCCTCCTTCTTGGAGCAAAATAAAAACTGAAATATCTTCATATAAAAATCTGTCTAATTTGATATAAAAGATATCGTCAAAAGTCAAGGTTTACCATAAACTAAAAGAATCATTTGCTGAAGTTCGGCAGGTGTCATGGTATCGATAATTACTAAATTAGTTGTGTTTAATAAAACATCATTACAGCATGCTCAAAATTATAAACAGACATAAGTATAATGCTGATGAAAAAATAAAAAAATATAAAGAAAGAAAAGTAAGATAAAAAAAGATAAGATAAGATAGAGCGATTTTTTCGTGGATTGAATTTTAATGTTTTATTTGTTAAATTGGGATATTATCTTGTTGAGCTGATAGAGTTTGTGTGCTAGCTCATGCTGACTATTGAAAATTTGTTAGTCACATCTTCTTCCAAAAATCCTGGATCCTTGCATGAGGTAGCTTGTTTTATGAACTAATGAAGACTACAAAAAAAAGGTGATATAGAAGCCACTAGAAATGTTTAAGTCTAAGGTGGATTACCACCTTAATTATTAGAGCAATTGTAAACTGGAAGCGAAGTTTTGATGTCGATTAAAAGCATGACCTTTTTGTCTCAAGGGGAAATCGAAAAGCCGGCATTTAAACGGTTGCATTGTACGTTTCGGACAGTGGAGTTCTTCATTGGGAGGACTTAGTAAAAGATGTTTGAGCTGCGACTAAAAGCTTGACACTTCTGGATTTCGAGTAGGGTTTTTTAAATTTTTCTTTAGCAATTTTTCTTTAGCCTGGTGCCCGGAGTTTTAGCTACGTATTCGGAGGAAGATAAATTGCAAACTCATGTTATATTTCACGTCTCATTGCTGAAATGATTTATTGTCATTGTATTGTCAACACACTTAAATCTGATATACAATTACAAGCAACTTATAAATGACTTTCGTTTTCTCTTTTGCTGAAGAAAAATTAAAAAAAAAACCTACTCGAAAACCAGAAGTTTCAAGCTTTTAGTCGTAGTCCAAACATCTTTTAATAAGTCCTCCCAACGAAGAACTCCACTGTCCGAAACGTGTGATGCAACCGTTTAAATGCCGGCTTTTCGTTTTCCCCTTGAAAAAAAAAAAAACTCGAAAAGAGCCTATTCGGCAACAAGGTCAAGCTTTTAATCGACATCAGAACTTCGACCAAATATTTTTGCCCTTAAAGCACCATTATTGAATATATCTGTAAATTACAAAATCAAGTTTTTAAAAACTCACAACTTTTTCTATATCGATTACTTACCGTCACTTGACAACTTCTTACATTGGCGAACTGTGATCTTTTCATGCAGATTGCGAACAATTTGCAACAAAGACAGACAGTAGAAATGTAAAGCGAATGCAGTTGAAGAATCGTAAGTGGTCTCTAATTTTGTCAATCCCACTTTCTGCTTTAGTTAGCATTATTTTACAAACAGCGGGAGCTCCGCCGTGCCATATACAATCTTTTTGACAAAAACAACTTTACAAGAACGATGCTCCAATGGAGTAGTAGAGTGTGACGTCACAAACATTAAAATTTGTGAACTTGTGGGATTTGTCAAAATCATCTGAGAGATCAAGACTAAAAATGTATCCTTGCAAAAAACAAGAATGTTGGTGCGAATCGTGGGGGAAATATTACCACAGATATGCTCCAATGACTCCATACAAATCCTTCTAAAACTAGCTTTGTTCATAAAATTATGAACAAGGCTAACTTTATAAGGATTTGTATGGAGCCACTGGAGCATAACTGTAGTTATATCTCATATCACTGATGGATGAATACTACAACCAAATTATTGATTTGACAAATAAACGTTTTGTGACGTCATGACTTGAGTACTCAATTGGCCTAAAATCAAGAACAACCTTATGAACAATCTCAGATTGAGGCTCCCAATATCTATGAAAATGTTTCACGTAGAGACGTCACTAAAACTGATAAATTAACTTAGCAGATGAAACACAAAACACAATAAATCTCACTGTGTTTCACATTCAGTATTATGAACGGCTGCCATGCAGGCACATCGCCCTTGCAATGTCTTGGTTTTGTCTACTGAGCTGCTAGAATTATAAGCAACTTGAGATTGGCATTGTAAATATTATGATAATATTTTGGTTTGCTTTCAAAGCTTCAATTACCATTGGGGTTGTTATTTTAAAAAAATTAATTGTTTTCACAAAAGTACAACTATACCAAAGGTGTTTTGCAGCATTGTATTATATTTTTAAACATTTGTTAGTTTAATTTATCGGGGTCGTTGGAGATATAGAGCTTTCAATTTGGAAAAAAAATAAGAAGATAACAAATTTAAAATTATACATAAAAATGACAGAGATTGTCACAAGTGCAGGTATGAAATAGATATTTTTCACTATAGAAAGTACTGTAGTCTGTACCCAATTATATTCAATTTTGAACACTTTCAAGTAGAGCCTACTTTTTCAGTTAGCAGAATTCAGACTACGTTCGGTACTAACAATTGTCCTGAATCAAATGGTTGATTTAAGAAGAATGACTTGCAAAAGGGCAACAAGATTTAATATTTGTATGGACCTGAGCCAAATGCTTGAATTTAACAAGACTAACAACGAAGTTTGCTATTTGCATTCAAGGTAACATTTTAGAACCATTCTGTCTTATAGGGGAGTGTCACATATCGTCATAGAGACGTTTCTTTTAAACCGCACCCCCCTGAGAAACATCAGACGAAATAATCAATGTTTTTCTTAAATTTAACGCGATATCCATTGTTTTATTAACAAATGTCTCCTAAATTCCTTTAAAGGGAAATTGGTATTAAACAGATTAACAGTATGCATAAAGTATACTATATGACTTAATAATTCTTACTGGTCTTTTGATTCAATCTATTCTAAATTATTTTGCTGGACCCTGCAGTCAAATCAATGATTTTTCAAACCTGATCAATCACCAGAATGTAATGAAGCGTACAAAATAATAATAAAAATGTTTCTATAGTGTTACGCTATTTAGTTTCTCTCTTGGAAATTCCATACAACCAGTACCTTTGTTCATGCGATTATTCAAATTTAATTTCGTAATGTTCATAATTGCACGAGGAAATTGTTGCACAAAGTAAAACTTACTAAACTTTTTTGGGAAAGAATAAAAGTTTGGGTTATTTTAACTAATCAATGGTTTATAGCTATAATTATAAAGCAGTTGTTAGTTTCAACTTTAAAGGGCAACAAGATATCGTACTCAATAGATTTAAACAGTATGGTGCAAGTAAGTACATACATCGCTGTAAGTCACGATATTAACCAATCACTATTCACAAAATATTTTGTTTTTGTGTCTTTCAAGTTTTGGATTAATAAAATTCCTTGCCGTTTCAGTCACTAACGTATCTGTTTTTATGTGTTTATTTATCATACAGATAGTCAGTACAGCTATGCAATGGTTTTGTTATTATCACAAAAAAGAAGTTTTAAACAATTTGAGTTTTTTCCCACAATTATCGATTTTCCCACGTTGTTACTCGTGCCGATAGGGAACGGGTCATAAATTCGGCTCCGTGTCTTTTTTTTTCTTGGGGTCGAGCTTTTACAAACGCATGCGTATTGGGTCAGCCGATAGGCTCTGATATCATTTGTTCTGTTTTGAGAGACACCATTACGAAAAGTTACAAAATCGTTAATTTTTTCGCTATTTCTGAACGTATGTTGCTCAAAATGGTAAGTTATCTTGCAATTAGGGTCCTTTACAAAATATATTTGTATTATTTTCTTCAATATTTTTAAAGAAATCGAGTTCGGTGAGAGCTCCGCTTTGAAAGTCTTCAGTTCCGAGTCGCCTTTACGAAACGTTACAAAATCTTTTATTTCTTTGCCATTTGAACACGGATTTTGCTCAAAAATTTAAATTATTTTATTCTTAGGATACTTTAGCTCATAGATTTGGCTTGAATAGTTTTTCTTTGTTCATTTTTAGAACGTGTTTGGGTGCGCAATGTTTATGAATAATTACAGAACAGGTTTAAGCAATCTTGAGTTTGATTCTTGGATTTGCTCCTTAAGGAAACTGGTTTAATTATCTATTATTGAATATTCGTTCGAAAATTTAAAGCTGAACTGATAAAAGCAGAAAGAAATCTAGGATAACATAACACATTTTGACAGAAATGTCAATAGACTTGTGTTTGGAGGATGTCAGTACCACGAATTGCAGTTGCACTTGTGCACTATACCTGAAAATCGTGTAATCGAGAGTTTGATTTCATTTCATCATTCAGAAAGAAACAATTCATATAAATTTTTCTTTGTAGTATTAAAGTTAAGAAGATCGAAAAGTGATTTCTATCTCCATTGCATTTTTCCTTGTCAATGAATGATGTTATTTCACAACATCTGTAGCTTTGTGTTAGTTCGCCTCGTGCTGGCTGATTCGTTTCCAGGTCTCACGGATTTAAACGAATCACAAATTTATCAGCAAAAGGTGAGACGTAAGTGATACCAACTGCTGTAAATACTCCTTTGGGTATACCAACATCTGCCAGGTACAGCGTTCCGGCACTTGGTGTAAACACCTATAGAACAAAGTGCAGTGGTACTAAGCACAGGTTGGTGATTACTCTGTTATCAAGAGGTCAAAGGACGTGTATGGGAGCCCTGACCGGACTAAAGCATTGTCTGATCAACACACTTGATCAACTGTAACGACAGCTTGAATATTTCACCTTTACTTGTTTTAGCAAGTGTTTTTAAGTTAGAAAATAATGTGAATAAAAATATAAATAATATAATTTTAATTTGTTCTAGTCGACGTTGCGACGAGCTTGTTGTTATAATGGTTTCTTCCTCCAAGGTCCCTTCGTTAAATTTCGTACACAGGCCTAGCAGCCTGACGTGGCTGAACTGTGACCGCAGCTTGAATATTTCTCCTTTTCTTCTTTTTAGCAGGTGTTTTTAAGTTAGAAAGTAATCTGAATAAGAATTTAAAACAATGAACGATAACGGACCAAAAATGTAGAAGGTAGAATGTCAGAATGTTGGGATTTGAATTACGGAAAACCAGGCTACAAATTCCCGGCCACTGAATGAATTCGACTTAGGTGACCCCATGGGCAATCTCACCAAGGTCGCTATGTAAATGCCTCCTACCAGTTGTATATTCTTTTACAACTGGGGAAGGGGATTTCAAAATGACTCTGAAAAGCCTCTTCAGAGGAGTTTTAACACCTAACAAATTCGTCAAGATATGGAAATGGATCCAGGCTCATAGCCAACTTGAGGCTAAAAATCTTGATCTCAGATTTCTTAGTAAGATTAAAAACCTGTTGATTGAGGAGAGCCAAAGTTGTGTTCCAACTGTGTCGTTTATAATATCTAAATCTGGCAAAAACATTGAATTGCTGCCACTAAGATTTACGCGATTCACATTCGAAGCCGAGATGCTTGGTTAAAAATTGTCTTGTACAGCTGGAATATTTGTACTGATTATATAGATTTGGTACATTTTCTGCGATTCTATAAGGATGAACAAGTTTCTGGGGAAGCATGACCCCGGACCCTTCCCCCTCCCCTCCCCCCATCCCCTTAGAAAGTGCCCGCGCCTTTGGTGCTCGCATGGCTAAATTGATACTTGTACTGCCTCGGTTAAATTTTTTCCTAGCTCCGGCCCGGGATTCATGCCAAATCTGGAGAAAGCCGGGCCATAAAATTGATTGAGGACATATTCTTAATACTATGATTATTACACATTACAATAATGACAATCACTAAAGAGATGGAGATACACCATTTATGACGCAATACACAGGGAACTTACACTTACCAGGGGTAGCCCTAGTGCGATGGACCACTTGACTTCAATACCTGCAAAGCAGCCGTGACGTACCCATTTAAACCGTTACAATTTTAGCTGTATACTGTTTATTACCTCCGCCAAGGCGTTTATGTTTTTGCCGGGGTTTGTTTCTTTTTAAGTTAGTTAGTTAGTCGGTCGGTCGGTCGGTCGGTCGGTAAGTTAGCAAGCAACATCACTCACTCAGGTGATTTCAGAAGTGGGACAAGGGAGAACTGATTAAATTTTGAGGGTGATCCGGAAGAAATCCTGGATTCTGGATCACTTTGAAACCTTCGTTAGCATTGAATATGCTTGGCGGAGGTCTGCGCTCTCTGAGTGCTTTTGTAGTTAGGAACGTGTGATTTAACAAACTCTAGGTAAACCAGTTTGATTATCAATGTAGGGAAAGGACACACCTGATTTTTTGAGCGCTAGCCTTTAGTGAGAACAATTTAAATTTCAGCTTTGTGCTTTTACAGTAATGATCAAACTGTCAAACCTACAGTTAACGTTCTTAACTTGTAACTCGCCAACTTACTACTTAATTTTCATTAAGAAATATTACAGCGCGTCTGCTTCTGGTTGAACTGACTGTAAACTGTTTGATTGGATAATAATTTCATGTAAGACGATCTGACGACACGAACTGGTTGGGTTTAACAAGCATGAAAGGACCATAAATTTTCCTACGAAGTATAATCATTTACAGACGCAAGATATTCTATAATCAGGATAAATAGTTATATTCATTTTTTAGCTTCAAGTTTCAGCATAAATACATATCTACAATCGAAGAAAAACATAGTTGATACAGTATATACTCTGCCATGCAAGTCAACAATAGATCACACATTCTAATTTATCAAAGTTTACGACCTATATATTCATTTATAATAACATATTTTAGCAAACGATCACTGCAGTTATGAAAGCTGCTATCGACGTGGGTTCTGCCTCAAAAGCAAAAATAATAATCTTGATAAATAATAAAATATAAAAACTATATATAAAACGAAAATATATACAAAATCTTATCATTAATAAAACTAAAATGTACTAACTTCTCTTATTCAAAGACTTAATAAAAATTTAACTGCTCCTTCATTTACAAAAACTGTTTTTGTCGATTCTAACTGAATCCATCATTAAATTACTCTAAAGATCTATAAATAACATCATTAAATTACTCTAAAGATCTATAAATAACGTCATGTTCCTTCCAAGGAAGAGTGGTTCGGAATTCATTGAAATCCAGCCAACCTTCTTCATTAGGTCAATTTTAGATGAATTCCAGACAGGACCACAAGACCATTCTTTCTAGAAAAATATGGTGGCCGAATTGATATCCTTGGCGACCTTTTTAAAAAACGTGACTAACAAAATAACGGTTCAGAGCACTGAATCTTATATTTTTGGGAAATATTAAAACAACTATCACAACCCACTACTCATCCCCCTTTGTGGGGTAGTTGTTAATTTTTGCTCCAGAAGCCTTACCAGTAATAGCCGAGTGCATGCTGGGATCAATGACAAGAACTGGGGCTTTATTCTGATTGGCCCATTGGGCTGCCTGTTGCATCTGTTCCGTAACATCTTGTTTACTATTACTAACCAGAGTATCAATGACAAGGTCCACGGGCTGTCTCGGTAGCTCTATCGTGAAAACAAGCACAACAAACTATAGTTGGTTTTCAAATAACAACAAACAGGAAAGCCACAAAACAAGAGGCTTGTATTGATTTGTATTCTCTTGACAAGAAGACGCCTAAAGGGGGATGTAAAGGCCTAGGGAAGCATTGGAATGAATTGTGAAGTTATATTAATACGCGAGTTTTATAGTCAGAAAGGACAGCTATAGTAATGTGTTCCCAGTCTAAAATATAGTACGGAAAGTTATTGTACGAGTCTTTTCTCACGCTGGGCACTTTTTTGATGATCGAAGAGATGGAACAAGAGGGTGATTGTGGCTTTCAATTTGCTTTGAAATTTGCTGAAGTAATACTGCAATATGAAAAATAGAATGTTTTTCGAGAATTGCCTTGTAAAAACGTTTGAAACGTCTGGTATCACAACGTCAAATCTCCGTGTTTTCTAAATCTAAACAGCACAAAACTCGTTCATTACAAATTGAGTGAGTATTTCACCTAAATAACTTCACGAAAAAAGCAGTAAATAATTTTCGAGAAAAAGTATGCTTAACTAAGAGACGTTATACAAATAACAACAGGGGCGGATACAGGGGGGAAAATTGGGTGAATTTTCACCCCCCTTTTCTTCAATTTTCTGGTACATTCTTTCCACTTGCCACCCTTCTTCTCTTAGAGTCAATGGTAAATTCTTGTATTATTCACCCCCCTTCTAGAATTTCTGGATCCGCCACTGAACAATAGATAGTTGATATGCGACGCAAAAGCAAACTATTTTTTTTGTTTTAAGAAACAGTACACAAATCACACCAACAGTCCAAAATCTCTTGTGCTACTTTGTCACTTGTGTGTTGTTTTCGTGCTGTAGCTCGACGTTAGTTTACAAACAAAAAAAAACAAACAAACCAGAAAAAATGAATTACCTTTAACCGATGCAACAAGATTTCCTCCAGTGTGCATAAATAAAGCTAATTGTGGAATAAGCTCCTAAAACAGGAAATAAAATAGAAATAATAAATGACAAAAAGCGGAAAACAAGAGTAGGACAAGGCGGTTTGAATGTAAATAGTTTTAGCATGACCCAATTCTCAAAGGTGTTTTTTGCTTCGAAAAGTGACATCTCAAAAACATTTCGTTTATCTCGGCTTTCTGAAGTATGTGTGATTGGAGAGAGATTACAAACGTGAATGTCATCAGGCGATGCAACTTTTTAGTAAAGAGACCAGAGAAGTCTTTTTCATAATGTATGGCTCAGTAAAACAAACTGACTTCCCACAATGGGTTGAAAATCACAGAATTTCGAGTTCTTTTAAAACCATGCATTCCATTGTTGGCGTGCATTATAAAATGGCGCCAAAATATGTGCGTAGGTTGAGAAATGGCGCCAAAATGTGCGTAAAGTAAGAAATGGAGCCAAATTGTTGGAGTACGTTACTTATATAGGCTTTATTTTTAATCCAGCTTCAATAGAATAATTAAGAGTTTGACATTTTATACGCAATAAAGCAGAAAAAATGAAAAGGAAAAGCATACTTAAAATCGCATTATTCAACTTATTTTTCTGATATTTGGAAACATTTTTTGCCTTCTAGATCTACACTAAATATCAACTTGAGGGACGTACAATAATTTTAGAGTGGGAAGGGAAGAGGGGGAGGTTCCAACGTAGGAAAATGATAAGACTCTCAAATATTGGATATCGTGAAAGTCGTATTAAATGTATTCGAATACCCACTCAAAAAGCACAATTTCGGAACTATTATATTTGCTTTTCGTATACAACGTTGCCAAAAAGGTTCCATTTCCAAATTCCCTGACTTTTCCCGGACCAAATTTCCTTTTTCCATGACCATAAATAACAAATATACGAATTTTAGTATAATTTCCAATAGCCTCCAACCACCCCTCAAAGCCATCGTATCCTTACCTCCTTTTTATTGAATTATGCTACATAATAACACTGATAACTGCTTCACAGCAATCAGTTTTGGTGCATGCCGACACAAATACAACATAAAATATTGTAACTGTAACTAGTTACACGTAAGTTGTTCTGCAAAAGCAACACCAAACAGCCCTCAAAGAAATTCCCTGACTTTTACCTTGAATAATTTTTCACTTACCAAAATCCATATTCCCTGACTTTTCGCTGACCTTGAGAAAATAATTTTTTCCCTGACTTTTCCCTGACCTGTGGCAACCCTGTACTAATAGGACACTAACCTGTAAGGGTTGCTAAGTTCACAACAGCACGTGGGTTGAAGGATTGTGCATAACACAATGCATCAGCTAATATTAATCGTCCTTCAGCATCAGTGTTGTCAATCTGTGAAATGACAAACTACAATCTCAGACACAGTGAACCTTGCATGGCCAGGTATTCCTTTGTTACCCCTTCCCCAACATCAATATTGTTGAACAAGTCCGAAACTTTAAGAACTGAGTAACGCAACATTGGACGGGGGTGAGGGAGATACTTTTCAGCGAGGGTGTCCAAAACATTTTGTCCGTGATTGTAGCTCAAAAAGGTCTGTTGTAATCAGTCATAGCTTTAACTTCCCCGATTGTTCGTTTTAAAGATGTTAATAATTTACTTACAACAGTTCCGTCAGCAAACCCATTTATTTCCCTACTTAGTCCTTGCTTCAAGTTAGCTACTAGCACATTTGTGCTATCTGTACTTGATTTTTCTACTTGCCTATCAACCTACCTGTCCGTTACCATGCCAATAAGGCAGTTTATTTTACTGTCTGTCTGTCAACGTTTAATGGGGCATAAATATCTAAAGATAGTTCCATCTAATGTAAAGGTAAATACATAAAAAAGATGTATATAGAAAGAATCAAGAGAAAAATATCAAATATAAGCCCTTGGCGAGATTCGAACCCCACATCTTCGGTTTACTAGTCCGACGTGTTAACCACTACACCACAAGGACCA
>JAOTRI020133346.1:0-11255 GCA_028564885.2 Zoanthus sanctaehelenae
AATAATCATTTTAAAAACATGCATTTTAAACTTAACGTTTCGTATGCTACTCAACATACATTTTCAAAAGTATGACTTGTAACGGAGTCATACAAGATGAGCTTTTAAGGACATGCGTAGTTGGCGCAGTTTGTAAAATCTCTGATTTCCGACCCCACGGCCCTCAGTTCAATCTCCTGCATGCCATACGCCAGTACTGCCAAGATCTGAACAGATTTGTAAGACTTTCTTCCCCGACTAATCTAACTCAACTGTTCATCCTTTCTGCAGGGTAGGTATAAAAGAGTTCAAACATCTGTTGGGAGTTAACCTGCGATGGATAAATGTTCAGTCCAGGGAAAGTCCGCATTTAAATCCCCAACTCTGACCATCGCTATGTTGCCTCCTTATTTTAGACTTGTTACAGTACGGGCCTATCGCGAACTTTGTGCAGATTAGGGTTATGGGACGGCTTAACGGCTATGCTGTACAAAATTACTTACAAGGCACCTCAGCATTATTCTTCAAATAATTTTAAATTTTTGCAATTTTCACCCTCGATGTTCTTATATTCTGTAGCACGGCAGCATGCAAAACTGCATTGTTTGTTTAGTAGTTACAAAACTTTTTAATCTAACATACCAATGTTTGGTTCGCTTCTGTGCATTGTTGCCAAGTAGTCAGAATCAGAATCTTGTTGAGTGTTTTCGTTGATTATTTTCTCGCTCGATCGAGTCTCTCTTGGTTCTGTTGTAGTTAAACGCTTGATCGCTTTCGGCGAAAATGATTTTGTTGGTAGATGAGAAATGTTTGTGCTAATGGTTATATTTACTAATGATGACGTCATGTTGGCTATGCTGGAATATCGTCGAGGAGCCGTAGTAGAGATGGTACTTGGAGCTCGAGTTGTGGTACCAACACATACTGGATCTAGGCGCAATGAAAACATCGATGATAACTGTTCAGTTGTAGATCTATATTTAACAAATAGATTCCATGTTGCCGTGCGTCTGTTCAGTAATAGATCACAGATGACGTCAAAATGTGGTAAGTAACATTAACATTAACAGTAACAGTAACAATAGCAGTAACAGTAACAATAGCAGTAACAGTAACAATAGCAGTAACAGTAACAATAACAGTAACAGTAACAATAAAAGTAACAGTAACAGTAACATTAACAATAACAGTAACAATAACAGTAACAGTACAAGTAACAGTAGCAATAACAATAACAGTAACAATAACAGTAACAGTAACAGTAGCAATAACAGTAACAATAACAATAACAGTAACAATAACAGTAACAGTAACAGTAACAGTAACAATAACAGTAACAGTAACAATAGCAGTAACAGTAACAAAAGAAGTAAAAGTAACGGTAACAGCAACAGTATCAACAACTATAATAGTAATGGTAACAACAACAGTAACAGCAACAGTTATTTTCACTGAATTGAATTACTAAACGTTTTATTTTTGATCAGGGTAATTTACCTGGTAAAAATTGAGAACAGATTTATTGCACACGCATGTAAGAAATTGTCAACGTTGTAACATTACCATAGTCGCCGGAGCAAATGTAGATTTTGATTCTCATGTTGTGCGTTCTACAGTGGCCTCCTGAAGTGTTGTTCAGAGATTCCTTTGTACCATCTGACGTTGCTACAAAATATAAAATATAAACAGTAAAGTACCAATCAAAGTAAGTGTTTTAGAGCTAAAATGAAAATTGTATCCATGCTAAAATTTAGCATTTTGCCACCAATCAGCGATTACATTATCAATGTAATCTGGAATAATCGCTCAGAATTACAATTATATTTAGTTTTATATCGCGATTTTTCCAATTTTCTCACACGCGTTAATTCTGAGCGATCGATTAAATAAAATATCACGTCTCTCTCCCTGAAACTTTTAGCTCTTATTTGCGTACATAAAGGCACGGACACACGTTGCAGCATTTCATGCAACATTGCGCGCGACAATGTTTTTTTGGAGGTGGACACACGGTGCAACAAAATCACGCAACATTTCTCGTGATGGTCCAACAAGAAATCCTTTGAAAAGAAAACTTTTTGCGCACAATGTTACAAGAATAGAGCTTCCCTGATTTGAAACGAAAGTTTCTGTATCACTGTGGACGAAAAAGAACCCTTTGACGTGATTTTGTTATGTAATTAATATTTATTTTCCTCTCTTTGATATGGATAAAAACATTATATTATAACAATATAGTTGATGCTCGCGGGCGTAAATATGTTTTTTACCAGACCGAGCGCTGAGAAGGGGCCAAAACATATTTACGCCCATGAACATCAACTACATTACTATTATTATAACTTTGGAGAGCATTTAGCACAAAAACAAGAGCATTTTGCTACTTCAGAAACGCGGATACTAAAGCAGTGGGCTCTAATATACGCCAAAATGTCCGTTAGAGCCCGGATAATACGCCACAATGCTCACCAAAGTTAATATAATATATTTTTAAAGTTACTGGCATTTAGAACTGATCTTGCGAAAGCCTGCCGTCTTGCTGCATGTGTGAGGTGTTGTGTGGACTGTTATCAAGTAGGTTGAGTTTTTTTTTATGTTTGAAGTTAGAATCTTGCGAAAGCATTACGAAGCTTATCTATGTTCACTTGCTTCGTTTTTAGAGGGACTCTGATTTCACGTCAACGCATCTCTAATTGCACAGAATCATAATTTTGCGCAGGTGGAAAGAATCTCGATTATGTGGTTGATCCAAATCGACGCCATTTTGGATTTCTCCGAGAGTATCTGAGTTCCATTCCTAAGCAGGCTGAAAAAATCTTGATTTTGTGGCTGATCCAAATCGACGCCATCTTGGATTTCTCCGAGAGGGCCTGGGTGTGGGTCGTGTTAGCCAATACGGCACGTAATCTTCCCATGAAACTACACAACAGTATATTATTTGACTTCTTGTTCGGGTTAACTGTTTTTACACATGACTAAGTTTAATCCCTCTACCACAGTGCTAGAAAAATTGCCATCCTATCCAACCTTTAAACTATCTAATGCACTTCACTAATCTATGATTAGTGCTAGTCTTTAATAATTATTACTAGTTTATGTAAATATTTTTCGACAAAAATTGGTGTAGCAATAACAGATTTTCAGTGTCATTAAAGTTCTTCCCGTTATTCCAGTTTAGATTGATTCCAACTGGTTGGAGGCAAACCATTTGGCTATTTACAAAGCGTGGTGAATTTGCCCATTGGATCACCGAGGACAAATCCCTTCGGTAGTCGGAGTTGGGAGTTCGAACCCAGGTCTTCCTTTACTCTGACAACCGAGCCACGCTACCAAAAGAAGAAGATTCTTAAGATTTATTATCAAAATAGCTGCTTAATTATAACAATAACAATAAAGACTTTATTTTGGTATCAAGTTTTTCTAGTCTGCCAAAGGCCTACTAATTGGGGACATCATCTTTACCACTCTAAGGTGGAAGGACACCTTTCACAGTTACAACACATACAAATATACACAGATATAATTCTCGAGGGCCTACGGTTTAATGTCCATATCCGAGAAGACGTAAACACCTAACCATTTGCAGATGCTAGAGCAAAGGTCCTGAGTGTTGGTCCGGCCGAGAATCGAACCCGAGCATCCCGCACGTTAGACTGGCACCTTACCAACAAGGCTAACCAGGCGGCGGTAATTGTACCTTTAAACTGAGTTCTTGTATCACCAACATTCCAGTAACTAAGAATATTATTGTATGGATATTGGCCAAAACGATTATCCTGTTT
The DNA here is from genome assembly GCA_028564885.2 of Zoanthus sanctaehelenae. NCBI lineage: Eukaryota > Metazoa > Cnidaria > Anthozoa > Zoantharia > Zoanthidae > Zoanthus > Zoanthus sanctaehelenae. Next base: position 3,762 of record JAOTRI020133346.1, read on the forward strand.
TGGAAAGAAAAACAACATTCAGAAAAAAGTGTGTCGCATGGAGGACTGGGTTCCATGCACCATTGTCTCAATCGGTTTGCCAGGTGGTGAGCAAACTTCACAAGAACGAATATATAATCTTGCAGAACAAGCTTTGACTGTGTTTTTCTCAAAGGTGAATTAAATTATGTTAAACATTAAAATAGGATGAAAAAAAGTATTCTAAATTTTGAGTTAACCATTTCAAGCGAATGGTCCAGGTACAATCCAAATCCAAACCTCCAAGCGTGCACCCTCACGTCAGTATACTTTATTAACAGATTTAATGGAGCCGAAACCAATTGTAGAATTGCACACAGTTTGGGCATCCTGCAGATGACCAGTACCTGTTTTTTTTTCAGCAACATTATAGTTATGTCTGTTCAGATATCTATTTATTGACTTGCTTGCATTAAAATGTCAGTTATCTGACACATGGCCCCCATTACACTAATCTTAATACAAATTTACAAAACAATCGCATAAAACGTTTAGATTAAAATTGTTTTTAAGAAATTCCAACAAACGTATTTGTTTAAATTACCCTTTTAACAGTGTTATTATTAGTAAAATCATTTTTAGAGTTAGTAGTTTATAATTATGTAGAGTTGCGTGTACTAGCTAGTCGTTTTAGATATGCCGAAAAATAGTAGTTTTTAAAAATTACATACAGTTACTAGTTTTAATTATGTTAATGTAAGCAGAATAGTTTATCTTTTTAGTGTTTTATATGTAAAGCTCATTAGATCATTTTTGTATGTGTTTTGCGCTATATAAATATTAATCATTATTATTGTTATTATTATTTTCTATCTGTAATACATCCAATAAATAACATATTAATTCATTTGAAATTTAAAAAAAGAAAATCAATAATGTAAATAATATGGCGGTCATATTACCAAAAAAGTTAGAAAACTTCAACATGTAGCCGTTTTGTCGCTTCAAAAAACAGGCCGCATACTAAGCGAAAACAGCGCGGCGCTAGTTTCACAGCGAAGAATTTAATCATATTCGGCTCATGCGGTTGTTCCCCGCACACCGAGCGCTGTTATCGACAAAAATTAGCCAACAAACCATGCAGGCGGCGCCAATTGTGATTCAATGTCAAATTACGCACGCGTAGTCACAACAAAAGGTTATTGGCGCTAGCGCTAAAGTTCGCTCAGTCTCGGCACACGAAACGAAAATTTCGTGCGAGAAGTGCGCAGCGAAAAAAATATCAAACATGTTTAACATTGAGCGCTGTTGCGGCAGCTGCAAGTGCGCATGCGATTGAAATCGCACTCCGCACACCTGGTAAATTTTTCGCGGCGGATTTAGCGCCGCGCTGTTTTCACCTACTGTGCTTAAAGTCGAGTTCCTATCGAGTAACTACCCAGTTCGCATTTAGCAAGTGATTTTACTATGTATATCATTAATTATACTTAAAAGCCATCAGCCATCAAACTACAAAAATGAAGATATTTTTGACACGGGTTCATCCTGCGGTTCAACTTGAAAGACTATTAACTAGTCAACAATCAAGCAGAAAAAAAAGGTTTGTGTTTTTTGTCCTTATAGATACTAAAAATGATGGTCCAAATCAAACCTTAGTTATTTATATTTGCTGCTGTTTTTAAATGTTTTTTCTTTGTGCTTTTTCCTTGTATAAAATTTTGTATTTTTACAGACAACAGGGAGCTCTGAAGCACGTTTAAATATGGCTGCATATACTCGCCTTTTTATAAGAACCAGTAAATTGTTCCAAGCCTCATTTTCAATTTTTTGGTGATTTGAGCCTCAGATTGTCCTTAATTTTTGTTCTTATTGCTTTCAACTCAATCTAAAGAAAAATCATTATAGAAAAAGTAAAGTTACTCCGCTCGCGACTCTATTCGCAAAGCTAGAGAAGCTTTATTTATAACCAAAGTAAATATCGTTGAACCTAACGGCCTTAATAAACGCGACGAAACTTACTAATCTTTAACTTTGCCTTTACGAGGTCTTTTCTTTATTTTTTCATTATATTTTTATAATCGGTCAACTTTTTATCATTATCTCATTACTTTAGAATTTTTGTTTCTTTGTATTTTCAACGTCTATTTGTTTTACAACGCTTTTGCTTAATAATAGTAAGGAAACCTGAAAATCACATTTTTGTTTCCCTTAAGGAAGGCTGGTTTCTTAGAAACACATCAGATACACAATTTTGTATTTTCTTTATTTTTTTAGTTTCTCCGTGGCTGATTGTGCTTATTTTATTGACGTTTACAGTCACAACTTTTTCTTAATTCTTTTCTTATTTTTAGCAGCTGAAATTGAAGAATTTAATTGATGAGTTGAGTTTGATACGACATAGGTACGACATTAGTTCGACGTTTGAAACGGGCCTCGTAACACAATATATAAGACAACACTTCAGTGCGAAGTGCATCGTTTTTAGTACAATATTAATGTCTTAAGTTTTTCAATTTGAGATGCTCAAATGAGTAAGAACAACTTGAATCTGATATAACCAAAAAATAATGAATCTCGAGAAAAATTTACAATACTAAATTCCAATTTAGGTCGACCAGAACTATATTAGACACTTGATTTAGATCGACGTTGAATTTAATTTTGCCGCATTCAATTCTCAACAAGTAACTGTATAGCATTTTTACCTAATGCTCCGAAAATGGTATCATTTTCGTGTTCTAAAATTAAGATCAATACCTGCTTACTAGATTATGATTGCACATGGCAATTACCCAATGCTAGACTCGCTGGAAAAAAACTTATGCATTCAGTTCGGCACATGTGAAATTCGCCTTCTAAATCAGATGTCGAACAGGAGTCGAATATCCTACAGGTTCAGTGAAAGATGCGACAAATGTCGCATTTATTTACATGAAAGCTATCGTACCCAACTGATTTAGACGTCGAATTTCATATATATGCATTTAATTCCCGTGCTTAGTTCAGCATGAGTGAAATTCGACGTTTAAACGGGATCTTATAATTATATATATTCCTCGATACATGTTGACCACAAATAACTGTCTTCACCTACTTTTGTTGCAGAAACTTTTATCAATCGATTTATCCATATTATAATATCAATTTTATTTGTGCTAGTTAAGTTTCTGTTTAAAATAAATTTATCAGTTTAAAGACTTGAAAACTAAACTGAATCTTCTTTTACATTTAATTTTAGTTTTTTTACCTGAATGAATCTAAACATAGTTGGCGTTATTAAGTAAATGTATTTGAATACCGGGTTGCTATATATTAAAAACTTAATAAAAAAAAACTAAAAAGAATCACACTGGCTAGAATTAAATAAAATCAGACGTTTTGGCGACGAACCGTTGCTTTCTTCATGATCAGCAGTTGATGGATAAAGTACAAATAATAACGGCGCCCAGCTTAGGTATATTAAAATACAAAAACTAAATCTCTAAAGAATATGTATGAGAAAAGATGTTCGGACATACTTTCAAAATAATCTAATAACTCTAAAAACTCAAAATGTTGTTAATATGTTTGGTGTATAACGCTGTGATGAAAAAATTTTGAGTAACGGAATGATGTATGCAAATAGAAAACCGCGACCAACGTAAGCAAGGTCGTTAGAATGGACTGCTTATGAAACTTAAAAAAAGTTTAAAAAAGATTACTTTGTTTCTTTGATTCATGTTGTGTGTACCGTCACTGCTAGGATCTTTGTTGTTGGTGTGATGCTTCATTAGTCTATTGGCTGCCTTATCTCCTTTCATTTTTATATTAGAAGAGTGGACTACGATTCAATAGCTATTCAAACTCGTAATCTACTAGGCAAAATTGTCTTAGTATAAGCTGTTTCTAAAATCGGTCAAAAAATAATGTGCAAATTAAATAATCTATGAAATTCTTTGATATTATGGCAAAACGGGGCTCATTACTATTTTTATCTGCCATATTTTCTTTACTTAGAGGTATATATCACAAATAGACCAATCTGAATTGCTGTCATGCATCTGACGTCATGACGGCTTAACAAACTAATTTAATCGTTTTTCTTGTTATGTACTCTATAACATGTCCACTTTTGTGTGTCTCGGGATTGGGTGAAAACCAAGAATCCTGCATTCGTGTTTTGCCGTTAGTTGAATTATACTAACAACTATTATGATAGCCGTTTGTTTGCGTAATTTTGAACATTGTAACAAGTAATTCACTTAATACTAAACTGAAAAATGAAAAAAATACTGTTTATTACAACCTGTTTATTTTTTTATTCTTTAGATAGCAGAATGGCTTCCTTTCTACTCTCGCGATGGATGTGCCCTCTTTTAAGTTTGTTATTCACTGCTGTGAGTTCAACAACAAAAGGTGAGGAATATCGAATGCATATTCACCGTAACAGTGAGGAATATCGAATGCATATTCACCGTAACAGTGCACATTCTTCATTCTAAACATATTAGAATACACCAATGTATTGGCTTAAACCAACCAAGCACGGTTGCTCCAGTTCCTTGCTTTGTTGTTACTAGGGTAAAGCTGGTTGTGCGCATGCGTGCAGGTTTTGGCCAAACCGTAGAGTAGAATTTGGGTGGTTTTTTGCTTAAGAAATTGATCTTAAAGCTATTACGTACTATTTTTATTTTTACCTTCAAATAGGGTCCTGAATATAGGTGATATGGTAATTGGGATTGACCGTTTTTTGCACCGGGACAATGGTTTTCAGTCATGCACTGGTCAGTCTTTACCCTCCACTCTTTCCCTTTTGCGACCCAATTTGCCTTATTTATTAAAGGAACGACATCGAAGTACGTACAAATCGTAACTAAAAAATTAATCTCTGTAAGTTAGTAATTTAATTACAGTTATTTTAATACTGAATTTTGCTCCAGGTTATTGTTGTATGCGTAACCAATTGTAAATTACAATTTATAAAAGTCTAGGATCTTCAAACTTAGTTTTCACGCCCTTGTATTCTGTGTGCGTCCGTTATTGTAATACGCGCGCTGTTTAAGTTAAAAACTTGTGCGTCAAAAACGCAGTTCTCGAATCAATCCACTCAAGAACAATAGATCAATTTCTGATGTAAAAAAAGTTTCTCCGCTTTAGCCCTATTATGACTTATTAATATTATGGTGGCAGCATTTGTCGCAAAGTTTTCCCGTATATATTATTATGTAAGTAACTCTTCAGAAACTTATTCTTCCACTTCTTCCACTACCTATGTTGTTCTACAGACTCACTTCCATTTTCATGAATGATGTTTGTAATAAGCTTGTATCTTCTAACATAAGTGAACCTTTTGTATTAACCCAGAACGTCCATAACTATTCTATACGATCTTCTTCGTCTGGACATCTTTATATAAACAGATGTCGTACAAATATTTATAAAAGATCTATATTCATCACTAGTGCAAAAATTTGGAATAGTTTTCCAGAAGAATTAAGAAAACAGCCAAAGCACAGATTTAAACAAAAAGTCAACCAACTTTTATCACATGCAAATCTCACTAAGAACAGATATTAATTATATTTAAACAGATCTTCTTATATTCCCTTTTCACTATTTTCTAATTATTTTTTTTTAAAACAAATCTTTCTTTGTTTTGCTTACTTTTTTTAAAAAACTATATGTTTGTGTGTCACTTCCGTGTGTTCCCTGCCGTTATTAGCTTCGCTATTTGCAGGGGACACACACCTGTTAAATAAAGGAATAATAAACTGAACGGAACGGAAAGAATTAAACGCCAACTGAACTGGAGTAAAATTGTTGTCATAAAACATGAAGCATGACTCTTTTGAAAAACGATCAAACCTTGCAAAATTACACGAAAGTGCACAATGGCATATGCGCAATTTTAGATCCCATGAAAACCTTCGTTTTAGAGAGAATCTTCTTAGTTACTGCAAAACGGTAGTCCGAATCAAATTTAGCATGTGTACATTTGTTCCCACCGACCTCCCCCTGTGTGGAAACTGTTTTGGGTAAAAAATGCTTGTAGTGTCTCTTCTACTCGTGTTCTGAGATTACGTGAGCTAGCGACTCTTATTGGCTTATGTATTGTTCATATATTTTTATTTTTAAAAAAATATTTTGGGAAACATTTTGATTTTACGGACAGTGACAAATTTTATTTTATTGTCGACAAACCTGAAGTGCATTTTAAAATTAGTCAAACTACAAGGAATCAAAGGTATCCTGTGGTAAGCTCGTGGAGTAAGTAAGATACTGTGGCAGGGAGCTGTTGTATATATACTAATTATAATCAAAGGTATCCTGTGGTAAGCTCGTGGAGTAAATTAGATACTGTGTCAGGGAGTTGTTGTATATATACTAATAATAATCAAAGGTATCCTAAAGTAAGCTCGTAAAGTAAGTAAGATACTGTGTCAGGGAGTTGTATATATAGTAATAATAATCAAAGGTTTCCTGTGGTAAGCTCGTGGAGTAAGTAAGATACTGTGTCAGGGAGTTGTTGTATATATACTGATAATAATCAAAGGTATCCTGTGGTAAGCTCATGGAGTAAAAAAGATACTTTGTCAGGGAGTTGTTGTATATATACTAATTATAATCAAAGGTATTCTGTGGTAAGCTCGTGGAAAAGTAAGATACTGTGTCAGGGAGTTGTTGTATATACACTAATAATAATCAAAGGTATCCTGTGGTAAGTTGGTGGAGTAAGTAAGATACTGTATCAGGGAGCTGTTGTATATATACTAATTATAATCAAAGGTATCCTGTGGTAAGCTAGTGGAGTAAGTAAGATACTGTGTCAGGGAGCTGTTGTATATATACTAAAAACAATTAATAATTATCCCCCGAAGTGGAGGTGACTAGTAAGGGATATTTACCAAGCCGCGAGCGGCGTATTTATTCATATTCTACAACTTAGTGTGGTTGGCAGATTTTTTATCAGTTCATACTTTATAGTTTACTCATTTCTAGTTTAAAACCAAGGCAGTCTGCCGCTGCATAGCGCATTGATTTCTCTTTCCGAAAATACGCATTTACGACTAAATCTTTCCGTTTGCCACTAAAACTTCAACAATGGTCTAAAATTTGTGACCAATTAACATCTAATAAGCTAATAAATAAATATCAGCCAGCAGTTGTAACTTTATCACTACTTTTTAAATGTGTTTTTGGTGACTAAAATTGTGCAACTAGTCGCGAGAATGCGGCTTTGAAACCTTTTTAATTTCGAGCCCTGTCACCTTAATTGTTGATCTCAAAAAGGGCGAGACGTGCAGCCTTCAGGAATGAAGTGTTTTTGCATAACTGCGGACTAGTTCTTGACAATGAATTAAGTTTGCTTTTTACATTTGTTAAGTTAGCTGATTGCATTTCTCCAAGAGTCTATGAAACTTTGTGTGATTTGAAATTTTGATGTGCAATTCCATCTTCATAATTTCGTATTAACAACAACAACAACAACAACAATATTGATTTATTGGTACCTTGAAAACGTTATGTTTACATCAGTTGTTATCCAATAAATGTTAT
>JAOTRI020133357.1:0-32934 GCA_028564885.2 Zoanthus sanctaehelenae
TTGCCTTCTTCAGTGCGAAAATTACTAGTTACAATGACAAGTATTTATAAACAGATAGAATAAATTATGATAAATGAATAACAATGATACAAAAGAAACCCGTAAAAATTATAAAGACAATTTTAAACTAACATGCATCACTTGTTGGTTGAGAGAGGGTTTCATGAAATTAATGAAAATGGTTTCTTTAATTTTAAGTTGAATTTGAGTTGAGGCTGCTGATAGAAAACTGAAACAACTGGAGGAACTTAAAAAAACGACGTTTATCAGAACCAGCAAGGTGTTTGTAAATATGAGAGGCCTTATCCCATGTGAGGTGGGCGGACATGGTTGGCGCAGTTGGTAAGATCTCTGCTTTCCAACCACGAGGTCCCGAGTTCGATCCCGGTTCTTTGCCGAGATTTCAATCTTTGTGTGGCCTTCTTTTCCGCCTATGCCAACTCAGCTTTCCAACCTCCCGGGGTAGGTAAATGAGTACCAGCGTCTGTTGGGAGCTAACCTGCGATGGATTAGTGTCCCGTCCAGGGTGAGTCAAAGACTCTCATCCGCTTAACACTACAGAAACCGGAGATAAGTGCCGGCTTCATGGGCCACTAGGCTCGAAAGGATTTTGCTCGTGATAGTGGATTTTCCGAACAAAAATATCTAATACCATCGGATCCGAATTTTGTAATTTTCCCAAGTAATCCAATACCTTAAGCTAACAATGTGTTAAATCTTCCTCCACAGCTGCGATAATTGAAGGAACAAAACCTACCGTAAAACATCCATTGGAACCTAGTAACGTTCTCGAAGGTCGTCCCGTCAAAATGGTTTGTACAATAAGTGGAGAACCAACGGATGTAGAATGGCTTAAAAATGGTGTAAGAGTTAAAGAAAGCAGACGTGTCAAAGCAAAGCTGGATGGAAATGAATGTATGCTAAAAATATCTGAAACGCGAGCAGATGATGACGGATTGTATCAATGCCTTATTCGGAATGATTTTGGTAGTGACTCAACCTCCGCAAAACTTAATGTTTTTCCATTGAAGAAGCCGGAATTCCAAAGAAAGCTGAAGAATACTGAAGTTGTGGAGGGACAGGATGCTAGCTTCGACGTGGAAGTAAGTGGAAGACCAGAGCCTGATGTTGAATGGTACAAAGGTCAGAACATCCTTGAATCTGAAGAAAATATCGAGATAATGCAAAAAGATGGTGGCAAATACACTTTGATTATTAAAAACGCTAAAAAAGGCGATGCTGGAATGTATAAATGCGTTGCTTTCAATGAAGAAGGAAGAGTCACTGTGAGGGCAGAACTAACAGTTAAAGAAACAGAGGTAGTTGATTTTAGTTTGGACCTTACAACGTAAATCACCTTGTGCTTAGTAGGTTCTTTATTGATATTAGACAACTTAGGCGTTTTATATTAAACCGCGCACCTTTTCAGGTTCTTTTAAATGTGTACAGTTAGATTCTCATGGAAAAGGGAGAGTTAGATCTCAAGAGAAGTCGCCAGTGCTTCTGAGCTAAAGCACTGCGTTTAAAATATTGGTCTGGAAATCGGAGGTGTTGTTGAGCCAACATCCTCGCTTGGTATATGATTAAGTGGTCACTCGCCTACAAAACTAAACATCGTGCAGTGGCGGCGGAGCGTCTTGAAACGTGGGGTGTCTCGCAACCCTAGTCAAATTTCCCAGAGTGCCCTTTGCGTAGGTCATTTGCAAAGGAAAACCCTTTTGTAATGTCAGTAAGGTTGAGTGTGGCCGTAAATGATTTACGGCAATGCATAAGCAAGTCTATTTCCTAGGTAGCTCAATCGACCCAATCTTTCAGTGTTTTATTGTTTTATAATATTTTAGCGAAAGTCTTTGCATCGAAACGTGGGGAGAAAATTTTAGCTTAAGGGGGCTCCAGCCTCCCTTGACCCCTCCTGCTCCGACGCTTGTGTCGTAAAGAGACCATTCTTTCCCATTCCATCCGTTAACATTTATTTTCCGTTTGACTGACGATGTAAGTCATAACAAAACATATATTGAAAATGGAAAAGCAACTACAGTGTCAGTTCGTTTGTTCTTGTTGAGAATGTTGCAAGATACTCAACCTAGTCAAACTTATTAGCCTTCCACAATTACTACCCGTGTTCAGAATAGCGATTTATCTTTAATTTTAAATTCTAGACTTTATAACACTATTCGAATGTCTAAATATGGTTGACTTAAACTACGCTGATACTTGTGAAGCAACAATTGTTTCATGTGTTAAATGAAAATTTTAAATATTCCACGAGTACTTTATTTCATTGTACTTAATGTAGATTTAGTATGATAGTTTATTAAACATTTCCTTGTTTTTAGAGTTTTTCAGAGTTTTTGTGATGTTGTTGCTTGAGTATTTTCTGGGTCACACATGTAAAATGTTTTTCCGTTTTCCAGCTGATGCCAGAGTTTGAGGATCAAGACAAGACAACAATTGTAGCAAAGGAAGGAGATGAGATTCCGCTAAATGTCACCATTAAAGGTAAACCATCACCTGACGTGAAATGGTACTACAACGGGCTATTGGTACGCGACACATCTAGAGTAGACTTGAAGTCCTATGGAAACAAGCATACATTGACTCTACTAAGCTTTCGCCAGAATGAAGCAGGAACCTACAAGTGCGAAGCTACCAATAGACTTGGAAGCAAATCAAAGATCTTTGTGGTAGAATTAGATGGTAACGTATCTCATTTTTGTAATTTACCTTTCAGGTGAAATGCATTCAAGGTTACAATCGCAGAAAATTACTCTGGAATTCTTTTTAAGGATACGCAATCCCTTAAAAACTACACATCTCGGGAACTATATAAACTATATTGTTTTTTTTTTCATGAAGTATATCAAATACATAGTATTTACTGTTGGATAGCTTTTTATGTTACATTAACAAATGATATGAAACTTGCTTGCTCTAAGGTTTTGAAAGCGTACTTTTCCCTTTTTTTCTTTTTACATTTGCGACCAGAATTAACCCTGAATTTTAATTCATTGTTTTATCTGTTTTAGCTGGTTCTGTAAGGATGTCTAGAGCAGAGCAGCCGGAGTTTGTTTCTAAGTTCAAGTCGACGGAGGTTGTTGAAGGCAATAACGTTCGCTTGAAATGTCGTTGGAGTGGTAGACCTACGCCTGAGGTAAAGTGGTACCACAACGGCGAACGAGTGAAGGACAGTCGTCGTTTAAGAGTGTTTACTGATGATGAATCATCTACATTGACCATCAATCAAGCCATGTTTGAAGATGAGGGGGAATACAAATGTGAAGCTAGAAATGACTCTGGGAGTGCTACCTGTAAAGGAGAGCTTACCGTTCTTGAAGCTCCCTCACAACCTGAATTTACTAAGACAATAGAAACAATCCAAGCAACGGAAGGGGCGGAAACAAGTATTGAGGTACGTCTGGCTGGAAAGCCTCTACCGGAAGTTGAATGGTACAAAGGAAGCAGACAGATTTTCGAAGGAGGCCGTTTTTCCATTGTCCATGACGATGTTGAAGAGGACCTTTATTTACTGGCCATACAAGATACGCAGCAGTCAGATGCTGGGACGTACAAATGTGTAGCCTTCAACAGCGAAGGCCGAGTTAGTTGCCGCGGCGAAGTTGAAGTCACTGCAAAGCTCTTTGGCCCTCAGTTTGTCGGCCCAGAAACGCCTATCACTGTTACTGAGGGAGAAGAACTAAACCTAGCCGTTGACATAAAAGGAAACCCCACTCCAGAGGCTGAATGGTTCAAGGACGGTGAGCGGCTGGTTAAGGGAGATAATTTAGATATAAGGTCGAGGGGGAACAAATTTGCAGTGTGTATTTATGTTACCAAGTCTAGTGACTCTGGATTGTATCAGTGCGTGGCAAAGAATGACTGCGGAACATCTTCCAGGACTTATGAAGTCAATGTTGAATGTATGTATGGTTTATTTTATTTTAAAAACAGTTAAACCTATGAATCATTCAACTTTCTAAATCGCATTCCAAGAATTTGTTCATAGTTGACTTGAATGACAACAAACGATGGGAAAAGTTGATTTTTAGAACGACACTCTCATTTCCTGTTCTTTTCTGTTGCTGAAGGCAATATGTATAATACGTGTATAGCTTCTAACCGTGTGTGAATTATTTTTAGCCGTTTTTCACTGTGTGTTTTTCTGTTTAAATTTCTCAAGTTATTACTGAAAGAATGTGTGCATATATAGGTTTAGAATTGATTTTTTATCGTTTAAATATTTAGGCATAATGGAACAAAGCTTTTAAGCTATGAGCCAAGCAAAATGATTTGGAAATCTACGTCATACCATACCGCTGACAATCGCATTAGCTATCACGGTATTTTTCTAGAGGTTTCTTCGTTTCTTTGTTTGACTGATTTGAAAATGGTTTTCAGAGTTAATCTACTATAGACAGACCACTTTCATAAATGGTGGCTATTTTAGTATGCTTTTGTCTTTATTCAAAAGTACCTGAGTGAACAATACAAAAGAATATTTTTACCCAATCGAGGCTAGCCAGGCAAATCTGAATAAAGACAAAAGAATACTAAATCAGCCACTATTTATGAAAGTGGTCTATACCAATTCAAAGAAAACTAGGTTAGTTTTAGCCTTCAATCTTCCCTTAAGTTGGAACGCTCAAAAAAAGCTCAGTCACATACCTCTGAATACTGGTTAATTTCCAATCCCACTCAGCCCCAGAGCCTTGCGCGCACGGGGAACCGAGTCACTGGTTACTTTATTATATATTACCGATGGACATGCCTTTTGCTCGACATCTCCGACAGTCAAATTTTTGTATATAATTCTTTATAGTTAATAAGTGAACAGTGCATCTTTCTGGTAGTCAGCGTGTTCGTGTTCAGATGTTTTACTAAATTTGAGGAGCACTTTATTTCTAACTGGTTATCCAAGTTTCAAACTTTGTTTGGGTTTATAATATACGATTTTAAGCGGTCTTAAAGATGCGACTGTGCATGAGCAAAACTTATTGCTTATATCGTTCTTTTTACCATTACATTAACGTTTTTGCTTGTAGCAAAGAAACGAAGGCTGAAAGGCGAACATCCGGAAATGATCTCGAAGTTAAAACCTGTAGAAGTTCTAGAAGGCAACAAAGCAAAATTAAGGTGCCGTATTCTTGGATCTCCTGCCCCATCAGTAGAATGGTTTAGGAACGGCGTTCGAATAAAGCCAAACCACCGAGTGATAATTGAGGACGAAGATGAATTGTACACGCTAACAATCACAGATGTACAATTTGAAGATGAAGGAAAATACAAGATTGTTGCTCGTAATGATCTCGGTGAGTGCTCCAGTGCTGCAGAAGTTAGAATTACAGAAATGATTGCTCGACCAGAGTTCCTACAACAACTTAGCAATGTGAAGGTTACGGAAGGGGATGACACCGTTTTAGAAGTTCGGGTAAAAGCGAAACCTCCACCTGAAATCGAATGGTTTAAAGGAACTAAGCAGATTGAAGATGGAGGCCGTTACGAGTTGTTGGAGGACCATCAAGAAGGGTTATACTCACTTGTTATCAGAAACACAAACTTAGACGATGCGGGAGGTTACAGATGTGTTCTTGTTAACGAAGCGGGAAGAGCATCTAGCCGAGCTGAGTTGAAAGTAACCGAGAAATTCTTTGCACCAAGGTTCATTGACTCATTTGATGGACAACCTCTGACGTTTAACCAAGGTACCGATGTCACATTGTCTGCTCAAGTGATCGCTAAACCAGATGCCTACGCGGAATGGTTTAAGGGAAATCTACCATGCACTAAACACAGACCTGACATGTACGAGCATGCGCCAAAAGGTCTTTTCAGGCTTGTAATTGCTAATGCCACCCCCGAGGATTCTGGGATCTACACTGTAGAAATCAAGAACTCCATTGGAATGGTAAAAAGAACGTTCGTACTCAACATTAATGGTGAGTGTCCACATCATAGTTTTTCCTTACATAATAAAACATGTAAGAAAATACTATATCCACTGTTATACATTAAATAGCATAAATGGAAACTGGTGTGACAAGGTTTTGGTGTTTCCTACCACTATTGGGCTGACGTGGTTGGTGTAGTTGTAAGATTTTTGCTTCTGCTTTCCAACCACAAGGTCCCGGCACTTTGCCGAGATTCGAATGTTTTTGTCACCTTCTTTTCTGCCAAAGCCAACTCAGCTTTCCATCCCTCCGGGGTAGATAAATGAATACCAGCGTCTGCTGGGAGCTAACCTGCAATGGGTTAGTATTCGTCAAGGGGGGTCTAAGACTCTCATCCGCTTAACACTACGGAATCCGGAGATTAGCGCCGGCCTCATGGGCCACTAGGCTCGTAAAAGGATTTAGCTTTAGCTACTACTATTCACTAGAATCTAAGTTAAAGTATATTAATAAAAATTATAAAACTTGAGTAACGAATATGTTTAAATAATTTGCAGCTAAAAAGCCTGTTGGCACTGCCCCACAATTTACAAAAAATCTGAAGCCGGCAGAAGCAGTAGAAGGCCTCTCAGTTCGATTTGAATGTCGGGTGGACGCTAAACCTGAACCAGAGATCGAGTGGTTTAAAGATGGCCAACTGCTGGTGAAAGGAAAGAAGCACCGGCCAATCTTTGACGGAGAGTTGTGCAAACTCATGGTAACTGAGTTGGAACTTAGCGACCAAGGAAAATACACGTGCAAAGCGCGCAACGCCCTCGGTTCGTCTTCAACATCTGCCGAGCTTATTGTCACCCCTGAAATGGTGATGCCGTCAATCAAATCGAGAATGAAAGGGACTGAAGCTGTCGAAGGTGAGGAAGCGTGTTTTAAAATCCGGGCCAGCGGAAATCCGGAGCCAAACGTTCAGTGGTTTAAAGGAAATTTTAGAATTAAAGAGAGACCGGGTGAATATCGATTTATCCGTGATGGGGACGAATACATGTTAGTGATATGTCACGCTAAGTTAGACGATATGGGTACATACAAAGCTGTTGTTGTTAATGAAGTTGGAAAGGCACAGTGCACTTCTCGCTTGGACGTGAAAGAAAAGCAAATTGCTCCTTCTATCGCTGATGACTACGAAGATGAACCTATCGTTGTCAAAGAAGGTTGTGACGTCAAGTTACATCTTACAGCCCGAGGGAACCCCCGACCGGACGTAGAATGGTACAAAGATGGACGGCGCCTATGGCCGAGTCCCCGTATGAGTATGACTAACCGTGATGAAAAATATTCACTTGTAATCATGAACTCTACCCCCGAGGACTCGGGCGAATACAAGTGCTCGGCTAGGAGCCGTATGGGAGCAATTGAAAAAGTTTTCCAGATTAACATTACAGGTAAGGTTGTTTTTGAGTTGCTACATTATAACAATATAGTTTATGTTCTTGGGCGTAAATATGTTTTGGGCCCGACTCAGGCTCTAATATATTAGAGCCCGCCAAAATTTCCGTTAGAGCCCGGATAACACGCCACAATGCTCGCCAAAGTTAATATAATAACTGTTATTTCTCAAAGGAAAAATATAAAAGTAGTTTAGAACCAGGAAAAAAATGATTGAATGATTGTTCTTCCTGGTTTTGAATGAATGTTAGTTTCTATCTATTAACATGTATAATGATATTAATTGCGATATTTTGACTTTTTGAGAGCATGAAGTTGCATGTTCGAGACAATATTAATTACTACTATTAACATTCAAAGGCATTTTTAAGCAACCTGCGTTCATTGTAAAAACCCCGCGTGCTGGACTGGTCAATTTACATAGCAAGTCATTAATTTGATAAGTAACATGTTAACCACATGGATTTAAGAGTCATAAGTAAATTTAAACCATTAAATGTGCGAATCAGCATTATGTTTTGGGTTTTCACTTCAACGAAAGTTGTCAATTATTAGGCTATACAGCAAAGTGATTTGACAAACGTTTTGACGCGTGTTCTGAAATTTCCCGCCTTTAATATGTTTGAGGTATTGGTTTCTTGTACAGTACTTTGCTACGTTTTTGTTCAAGGCTTCTAATAATTGAAATTTGTCGCTTATACATTCTTGTTTCAGTTTTGTTAAGCCATGTTCGTTCCGGTTTCCTTGCAATGCAGTGATCTTGTATTGCATGTTAAAATCTTGTTTATTGTTAAACGTCATCAACCTTAAACAAATCACTTTAATGGTACATCAGATTTCGTTTTTCTAAATCTAAATGAGGAAAGTAATTGGAAAAATTCGCATAAAATGTACAAACTGTTGAAGTATTTCATGCAGAGACTTTCTTTGATTTTTTACTACTGTTTTTACTTCCAGTTGTAAATTGAGTTTCGAACCATAATTTAGTAACTTCGAGTACAATTGAAATTATTTTTAATTATATTATGTTAACAGCCGATCCTCCTCCAATATTTTCCGAGAGGCTTCAAGAAACAACCGTGAAGGAAGGTGAATCAGTTAAAATGGAGTGCAGAGTCGAATCAATAACTAAACCACATATTTATTGGTTACTGAGCGGACAACCCCTTATAGAAGGAAGGCGTGTTAAAACAGACTTTAACGGCAAATACTGTACATTGACTATCACCAAAGCAGAGCGAGGTGACGAGGGAGAATATCGTTGTGTGGCTAGAAACAAAAACGGTTCTGGATCAAGTAAGGCAGCACTTTGGGTTAAACAGCCTGCTGAAAAACCCCGGATTCAAAGAAACTTAAAAAGTGTCGAAGTTTCCGAAGGAAGAGAAGCTGTCTTTAAAATTAGTGTCTCAGGAAAGCCAAAGCCTAAAATCAAATGGCTCCACGAAGATGACGAAATTGAGGAAACGGGCAGATTTGCTCTTGAACAAACAGATAAAGATGAGTACACGCTATCAATCGAGAAATGCTCCTTTGGTGATGCAGGTGATTACACTGTTGTTGCGACCAATGTCGGTGGCCAAGCAACCTCTACAGCGCAACTTGTAGTAACAGAAAAAATTATCGTCCCGTCTTTTGAGGAAGGCTCGCAAGGGGCGCCTGTTGAAATTTGGGAGGGAGCTCCCTTGAATTTAGAGGTAAACACTCGCGGACATCCAGAGCCGACTGTGGTATGGTTTAAGAATGACCGACCTGTCAGAGGAAAAAGCAACATCAAAACTTCGTCAATAGAAACAACACACAATCTATCCATTGATAAAGTCGTACCGGAAGACTCTGGAATTTACAGTTGTGAAGCAACCAGCTCTGCTGGAAAGGCCAGAAAGGAGTTCAGAGTGAGCGTGCATGGTTAGTAATACTTAAAAATATACTACGTAAAAGTGTAAACTAACGTCGGAATAAAGCTCTTGTAGACGATTTTTTAGAAAAATTAGTGTATAATAAGTCAAGGAGTCAACACAACGTTTATAAAAATTAAAGAGAATCATATAAAACTACATCCGGGATACGAGTGACACATTTTCCATATCCTCACTAGTCAAGATATCATTGACGTCATTCACACTTGTATCTATGTAATAAAAAGAAAATTACACGTTGGCTTGAACATGCGAAGTTGATCTTCTTGTGGAAAAAAATTCCTTCGTTCGCTGCGCTCACTCGTGAAATATTTTTACCACACGAAGATAAACTTCATATGTTCGTGCCACCATCTACTAAACTACGTGGTTGCAATATGTTCCTTCTGAATATAACAAGTGAACACAAAAGGCGTGAGTTTGTAAATGAAAAAGTTGTTTACGCGAAGAAAATGAAGAAACTTTGATATCTGCGCATGAGAAATATCGCAATTATAAATACGCCAAACAGCTGGAAGGCAAAACTTTCAATTCCTTGTAAAAACTCAATTGTACGACAAAAACCGTATTTAACATGTCTGTCTCGTATCTTCTGACCGTTTTTTCGGGAAACAATTATTCAATTCTTTTCATTCTATTTTATTTTTTTTAGTACCTTTACGGCATTTATATTTGCACTAACACATGTAGTATAATTAAACAGAAAAGTATTTTTCACATTCAGGAAGTTTTTTTTATGAATTGTAGCACGTAAACGTTTATTCACTACCTTAGAGATATAGAATATTTTTTTAAAATTTTGATTACAATACATTTTGATTTTGTATCTGTTCTTTAGTGTTAACAGTTAGAAAGGTTTAGTATTTTCCACTTTTGCCTTTCTGTTGTAGCCCAAAAGGAAATGGCCAGACAGGAACCTGTGCCCCCTGATGCGATTGCACCCGAATTCCTTCAGCGAATCCAGGATGTAGAAACTGTCGAAGGAAGCGCTGCTAGGTTCGATGTTCGTGTTAAAGGTACAAGCGCCGTTAAGCATTTCATAAGGTGTTACTGTTGGTTTCTCTGTGTAAACGTTATCTTTTGTTGACTTGACAAACAAAGTGTTTAAAGTTAATTTTCTTTTTCTCGCCGTGCTTTAAACCATAATTGAAAAAAATGTTGTGTTGAATGTGTTATTGTGTTGAACCGAAAGCTTCACAAGTACCTTCTCCTACGTCATTACACTCGGACTTGAAAAACGACAGCTGTCCCAAAACTGTTTCATTTGAACGTTTCGAAATTCAAAAAACGTATTAGGAAACGCAAAAAAAATGATTAATATTTGAAACTTAGTATTACTGAAGGGTTCTACGTTTTATCTAAATTATAAAAGAATAAGCGATATAGGGATCTCCATTTAGCAAAATAGTTTCAGCGAAGTCAAAGTGAAGCATAATGTTGATTTTAGTTGAATGTTTCTTTAATCTGGTTTTGTTCATTATTGACGCATTATTTGTTTGAAAAAGGAGAGATAAAACTGCGATAAAACTCTCAATCTTTTACAAGAATCTTGAAGGAGTTACGTTTCGAAGATGCTAGTTTTGATATGATTTGTAATTGTGCTTCTTTTCCCATTGAAATATTTGCTTACTCCTAAACCATATCTAATTTAATTTTGTACCCTGTCTGGCTTTGAACTTTGTTGTCATATCACGTGTCCAGGTAACCCAGAACCCGAAGTAGACTGGTACAAAGACAACCGAATGATGGCTGAGGGCGGACGCTTCAAGTATCTGTTTAATGATAATGGCCTGTGTTCACTTGTCATCAAAGAAACCACCCCGTCTGATAGGGGCCGCTACAAGTGCGTAGCAAACAGTGTGGCTGGAAAAGCTCAGTGTAGCGCTGAGCTCTTTGTTGAGAGTAAGTAAAATACCATTAGTTATCAACTTTTTTAAAGCACATCACGACAACGTTGAGAATTATGTTTTTTTACGCAAACAAAGTGTTTCAAATTTTTTAGAATTATAAGTGTTCGCAAATAAAACTCACAAAATCGCATATCGAAAAAACGTTTATTTTTCTTATCTCAAGAGCCCTAATTGACAATTGAATCTGCCCATTCGTCGTAATTCTTATTTTTCGGGTTCAATTTTCAACTCGTTTCCAAAAGCTTTTTCTAGTATTGATTGTCGTCACCATATTATTTGTGGAATAGTTCATCTTCCGTTTTTTGTTGTAAAAGCGGAGATTATGATAAATTAGCAATCCCGATTACTTATAAAACCTCACAATGCCGGTTTGCATTTTCTTATAGAGAAGGAATGTTGTGGTGATTCTCTGTCGAGAGACACTTAGACACTAATACATAACCGAATAAGATGGTAAAAAGAATCTGATAATAACCCATTTTTCATTTACAGCGCACGGGTTTGATGCTAACGCCAGTGAATCTGATTTGGAAAGTGGTGACCATCGATTATCAAGGTAGAAGTGTTGCCTTTTATTTGTAAAAATTATCACTCGATGTTTTCTGATGTTTTTCATTACGTTTGGCCCTCGACTTTCATGCAGTTTAAATGTACTTTTTGTCAAAAAAGTGTCGTATCTATTAAGAAGTTATCTTTTATGCTTACATACCTGTCAAGGCATACCTCATGCCTCCCTTATTGAAAGCCTTTCACACCTGTACTGAGTACTTAAAAACTGTATTTATCGGCAGCTTATGACATGAGATGAAAGAAAACTGAAGCAAAAAACACCATAATGTTGTCAATCAATATTTTAGCTTTGTTTGATCAAAATGAAAAATCTTTTTTTCCTATCAGCGATTGCGTCAGACAATAACCTTTGTAGTTGTTTGCTGCAAGTGATGTAAGTCATTACGAGTAAAATGCGGAAAATTCATGATCAATTATCAAAAGTATTCTAACCTAACAACAGTTTTAGTGCAACTGCTAATTTAGCTATATAAAATAGTTAACACTATAATGGTTGCAATGCTTCATTATTTGCTTCTGCGTGACTCAAAAAATCCGGTTCGGCTGAAGACCTAGGTTCAAGTTCCTTACTGGGCATCCTACCAGTTTGGGCTGGAAATTAATTTTAACATAACATTGAAAACACCCTCTCGGCGAGTTGTTATTAAATGAGTATTGATGATTGAAGATGACGCTGTTGATGATAATGATGCATAATAGTGGTGGAATGTTGACTATGGTAATGGTGATTAATAATACTTTAATTTTACACATTTAGGACATCGACTATTGACCTGACCTCTGACGACACAGAAGAAGAGTTCTCCGATTCAGAGCCTCATGCACCGCCTAAACTTCCACCAGAGATCACGTTAGTACTCCGCAATCGTGATATCAAAGAGGGGGGTTTCGCCAAGTTTGCTTGCCGTGTAGTGAGTAAAATGAAAGTCAATGTTAAGTGGTTCAAGGATGACTTAACCATCAAAGAGGAAGGAAGGTACATTTTTGAGAATGAAGATGACCTGTATGCTTTAACTGTCACCAAAGCTAAAATGTTGGATGCTGGACATTACAAGATTGTGGCAGAAAACGAGAATGGCTCAGTTGAGAGCAGTGCATACCTTAACATTGAACGTAAGTAAAGTATACTGTTGACGCAGTAAACCCTGAAAATCTGTTTATCCTCCTAGTAAAAATTGGAAATTGAATAAACTTTGGGGAAAAAGAAAGTCGATGAAATGATGATCAAGATCGTCTTTGAACCCAGATTGGGGCCACCACGCGGATATAAAATTTATACGTTTATGTCTTTCGTAATTTTTGTTTGTTAAGAGCCCCCTCTCCCCCTTTCCTCCGGGGTCTTATTGATCCGGGGTCTTAGATTAGGTGTGGGTAATGGGTGGAGAAAGCGTAAGAATTTTAACAGAATTTTATTGATATTTATCGCATAACTAAACAAAAATAGTGGAAAAAGTCCTGCTGAATTATCTTGTATCTAGACCAACTAATATAGAAATTGCGGTTCGTTTTTCTCTTATACTTCTTGACTAAACTTAAGAATTCACAAGTGGTTCTATAACTGAACAGAGCAAGCAGGGCGACTTTTTTTATTTCTTTTGTAAGATAAGCTACCGAAACAATGCTGCACAGCCAATCGGAGAGTGCGTTATATTAGCTTTATTTTATAACAGTTGTCTTTACCCATTAAACACTGACCTGTTTAAGATTTTAAGGCTTTGTTTTCACTAGGACAAGTTTGACTAGATAAAGTTGGTAAAGAACGAAACTGTTGTGAAAACACTTCGTCGAAACTTAGCTTCAACTAATTAAGAATGTCAGAGTGTTTCACAATAGAAAACAACGGTTTATCTTGCCTTTTTGACCGGAAATTCTCGCGAGGTGGCTTAACTCGTCCAGTCAAAGGCCGCAACCAATCACAGTGTCCGTAGTGGCAGATTCGTACCAGAAACGCAAATATTTTGCTGCTGAATTGCTTGGATTACAACATTTCGTCGCCTCTTCCCTAATTGTTGTGACATTTTAAAATCGCATCATTCGAAGGAAAATCCTTCTTCATTTAAGAAATATTGCAAGAATCAACACAAGAGAAGTAAACGAAAACTTTTCGTCTCCCACCCGTTTTTTCTAAACTTGAGTACTTTTGTAATTTCAATCTTCTCAGTTAGCAACTTAAAATATAACAGGGAAAACGTGTGTCAAGTTTAACTAGTAAATGTCGGTCTGTAAACAAACATCTTGAAAGATTGCTTAGCCAGTCAAATTTTCAAGTGGAAACACACTCTAAAAAGCTAAACTGCCAAAGGTAAAGGTCACCGTTCATTTCACCCTAGAGAATAATCGATTCATATTAATGAGTGAATTAGGCTGAGTTTGTGTGAATGTCGTGGACATACTCATCCTCATCAATGACTAGGTGCCAGTGAGTTGTTAATAGAAAGGGCTATACATACCTTTTGAAAAGAGGATGCTTAAAAGAGAAGTGTCTTAAGAGAGAAATTAACATAGAATAACATTGCAACGTGCCATTGTGGAAGTTAGATAATAGACAATCTAGTTGAAGGTTTAGCCATTAATAATTGCATTCTATATTACACCCAAATGTTGTTGCATGAATGCGTTATTTGTTAGACGTAATAAAATAAGTTTTTTGTTTTTGAATTTAACGTCAACTTATAGTATTTACGCATTTTTATATTTCTTTAGCGGAAATGGAGCCTGAGGCTGAGGGAATCAGTCCTAAGTTTACGGTTTTAATGAGGGATGTTGAAGCTGAAGAAGGAACTTCTGCTAAACTCGACTGTAGAGTCAGCGGTTTTCCCAAACCGGACGTTAAATGGTATCATGGTACGGAGCCTTTGGTGGCTAGCCGGAAGTTTGTGATCGAGGAAAGTGAAGATATGTGCATTCTAACAATTACTAAAGTAACGGAGGATGACGCAGGAACCTATCGATGTGTCGCCGCGAATCTCGCTGGCGAAGCTGTTTGTTCAGGCAACCTTAGAGTCGAACGTAAGGGAAAATTTATTTACTTTAATCCATTGTAAATTCCGTTAAATATGAGGGTGTTGACTATTCTTGAAATCAGTTGTTGTCGTCTCTTTATAACAGCGGTATTGTTAGCTTGTTAATTTAATGTAAAACTAAATCTTCTCGCAAGTCCAGTCGTACGCTGGAACCGTTTTTATATTCAGTTGAAATGAGATTATTTCATCGACTTCTTAATAGGTGCTGTTAGTCATTTACCAACCTCTCAAGGGGAAATGCGGAGTCAGCTTTGGCAAGTTGAGAGCTGCTTATATTAGAATCTCATTTTAAGGGATGATAACAGTCATCATTATACTTTGAATATATTTTATGTTTAAGTATAGATAAATTATAAGTAAGTAAAACAAATTTGAAATAAAATGTACTCTTATTACCACAGTTATTAGCTCGAGTTGTTAAACTCACGCGTTAAACCTAACCATTATTACATCAAAACGTTTTTTGAAATCATGCATTTGTAAATTGCTAAAATTTCGCTAAATCTGAAATTGTATGATTTATTCCAACCCTACTCCCCACCCCAAATGTCTTTGGATGACTGGACTAATTTTGCATCATCACATTTGCCACATTAATAACTATGAAAGTTATTGTGTTTTCCTTATTATTTGACTATGCCAAAGAGTTAAATGTTTCAATGATAATTGTCTTTTTATGCCTCCGTTTCTTACAGAACGAGAAACAGACGATGAAGACCAAATCGAAGCCGTTGATGCACCATCGTTAAGGTAATCCGTGAAATATGTTTTAAAGATGCAGATTTCTGTCAGAAATTGTCAATTTAAAATGTTAGAAAATTCAAAGTAAAAAAATCGTAGTCATATTCGCTTACGTCTCAAATATAGCTAAACCAAGCAAAGAAATCAAAATTTTCTCCTTTTTTATTGCAATGCGGTGAATCACTTGTTTGGAAATTCTTGTTGTGTCTGAACACTCACTCATTTTACAGGGCTCTTGCTCCTGAACCGGAACATCCATTGGCTAGTAGGTCACGTGAGAGATTCCCTCAACCTCCAGACTTTACTGTTGAGTTGCGGGACCGTACCGTCCTCGAAGGCAGTCAGGCAAGGTTAACCTGCAGGGTTATGGGAATACCGGAGCCACAGGTTACGTGGTACAAGGACGGCAAGATAATCAGTCATGGTGGACGATTCACAATTACTGTCATGGGAGGAAGTGTCACTCTGATAGTTAAGTCGTGCAGAGCCGAAGATTCTGGTCTCTATAAATGTGAAGCGACAAACAAGTCAGGAACTGCTGGTACGACTTCGCAGCTGACTGTGGAAGGTAAACGAGAGATTGAAAACTTGCTTAAATTAAACCTTAATAATTACTTTTTCGGGTTAGTCTTTGATTGAAACAATTAGAATATTATTGTTCTAACGCCTGTTAAAACAATTGATGACTACATACAATGCGTTTTTATTATCAAAGAATATTAGAAATGTATCGTGGTGCTCCTTCTTAAACTTACTCTCTCTAATTCCTTATTTTCAAGACTAACCTGGACACCTTACATGAACAAACACCATTTTACTTTTTAAAGCAAATACGTTCTTATATTAACAATTTTATTAATGTTAACTTGTAGAACATGAAAATACAAACTTTGTAACATGGAAGCCGTTAACCGATTGATATTTATCGTTGACTATTTATTTAGATCTATAGGATTTTTTTAATATTAACGTTTATTTACCCTTAAGCATTTTTAAAATAGATGAACTGCATTTCCAAAACCACCATCAACATGTTTTTTTATGTTGCTGAGTATGTCTGTTTACAGCACTTAGTTCTCCAGAGCCGAAATCGTTCGAGACTAAACCGGGATTCCTTGGAGAACTAAGAGATGTGAGAACTGTGGAGGGTAGAGACGTGAAGCTAAACGTTCAAGTTACAGGCAAACCAAGACCAAAAGTGGAATGGCTAAAGGACAACAAATCCGTATCAAAGTATGACCGCAGAGTTAAAATGGAAGAAGACTTTACTGGGGGCTACGCGCTTACCATCCGAGACACCATTGATCATGATTGCGGGGAGTACACATGCGTCGCCACGAACTCCGCTGGCCAAGCTACGTGTAGCGCTAGAGTAAATATTGAAAGTAGGTAGCAATGTAATGTGTGCATTAAGGATGTTAGATAACTCGTGTTGGCCGAGCATTGATTTAATTACGTTTAAGCGCCATTTAAACCAAAATATTACAGCTAGAATAAGAAATTTTAATATTTCTTTCAAATCCGTTTAAGACTCGACATTTATAGCAATAAACTCATAAAACTGTCCCCAGTGTTGGTCTAAACAGTTTATTACACATTATTTCAAGTAATTATTTGTTAAAAAAAGTTAAAGTTTTAGTTTACAGTGAATCAAAACAACAATGTACACACAGCTCTATCAACTTGACAACACAAACAAAGCTTATAGGCTAAATATGTCTCATTTTGTGAATAAACTAGTCATTACGTAAAGGAAACAGCGGTACGATCGATAATATGATGTTATATATTATTGTTACTGTCTTGGTTTTGGTTGTTTTAGGTTTTCGTCGTGTTATTTTTTTATTTATTATTGATGTTCCTATTACTTCCGCTTTTTTTTGTTTATGTTGTAAAGACTTGCATTACTTGGCTTTTAGGAGAAAGTTCACCACCTAAGCAAAATATAAGAGAAGCTGTGATGTCAGAGTAAGTGATAGTCGTTTCTTGTTGTTATTTCATTTTTTTATGCTTAAAAGTAACTTTTATTCAACGCCATTTTCTTAAAGTGCTATCTTGAATTATTTTCAACTGAAAAAAATTAGTATATCAGGCGACAACTTGTTAAAAGAAAGATCTTCATTGATATCAATAAAAACGAACAACTTTGAGTCCTTGATGGGAATCGACTCTAATTCCTACATTTGATTATTTAGTCGGATGGCCGATTCACTTAAATCACGCAACTCATATGGCGAGCGAAATTATAATTATTTTTTATTGGGTTAGGACACTTTGTATGACAAAATCGCTTAACTAAAAACACCTTTGTGCAATGATCTTTTTCACTGCGTTATGCGTTAACGTTATTAGATTTTTACTAATAATATTGTTGATATTAACGGTGCTAAATCATAGTGCCCGAGTAGAAGGAAGGTTTTGAGTTCTGATGATTTTTTATAATTAGCGGATTGTACTAGTATATACACACTTTTTAATAAGAATCATACTTTTTCCCGAGCCTCACGATTCGTTAAATTTTGACATTTTGAACCTGTCGAATACAAGTTTTAAACACTTCTTGAATAATAGCTTCAAAATAGGTCCTCATATTGTCGAAGCACGGAGCAGTGAAACCTGAATGATTCTTAAAAAAATCTTAGCATTGCCTCATGATTCTTATAAACTGAATTCTTATATGAAAAAAATTATATTGATAAACAAAAACAAAAAAGTAGTTAATAGACTGAAAACAGTGTAGTATATGTGTAATGAATGTTACAAAATATTTAGTCACCCATATTGATACACTACACCTTTTAGGCCAAAGTTTCCTGATGAAGACAGAATAGCAGTTGCTTTAGATACTCCTCTGTCAACCGTACCACGCAGAGAAAGGACCGAACCAGCAGAAGTAATCCTAAAAATCCGAAATCGTACAGTGGATGAGGGAGACACAGCTAAGTTAGTATGTAGCTTCTATGGCACTCCTGAGCCCACAGTCCAATGGTACAAGGACAGCGTTCCAGTAGCGAGCTCAGTAAGATGTAAGATTAAGAAAGAATCCGGAACACATTCACTTGTGATCACAGATTGCGTCCTTGAAGACTCCGGTTGTTACAAATGCGAGGCCGTGAATGAGGATGGAAAAGCAGAAACTCAAGCACGATTGACTGTAGAAGGTAAGGCCTTCAAGGTACTCTTCTCTTGCATGTGCAAATTTATTAGCATTTGTTTTTTAGAACGAAATTTATTTCCTATTTGAGGTGTAAACCTCACAAATTTTAGTGTCAGACTTAAAATGATGTGACAGTTTGATCATAAGTAGTGGTAAAAGTGTAATACTTGTGGGATGTGGCTCTAAAAATTAACTGAGTATAGATAGCTCAAACGCGCTAGTAACTAACTTGAAGCCACTATGTTGGGCACTCTGGCCACTTTGGTAGCGAGCTTTATCCTGGTAGCATAAGTAGTGAGCCTAATTGCTAACATCCAAGGATATATATTCTTTGGCCTTTTTGGCCATAGTACATAATAGTGTCTTTAAGTCAGCTGCTAGCAATTTTTTGATACCTATAATATCCACCTTTTGTTTTTACCAGACATCTGTCTGAAGGTGCTAGGTTCTGTCGTAAAAGATTACTTAGATATACTCTTAAATTTACAGCTCGTCCCAAACGTGTTTCAAGGTATAAAACGCCAGCTTTTGTCAAGGAAATGGAGGATCAAGAAACTACCGAGGATGGCTCAGTTACCTTTAACGTACAGGTCAGCGGAAAACCAGAACCGGAAGTCGAGTGGCTGCACGACGGGTCACCAGTAAAGAGAAGTAAAAAGTACAAATTGCAGGAAAAGTTAAATGGAGTCTGGTCTTTAACAGTAAACAATGTTGCGTCAGCAGATGGTGGACACTACCGTTGTGTTGCAAAGAATACTCAAGGCTCTGTTGTTAGTGAGGCCAAACTTATTGTAAACATGCTAGGTAAACTGACCAAGTTACTTGAACTGTTGAATAAACAATTTTACTTTAACAAGTTCAATCTCAGTTGTTTTTTCAAATTCTCCCAACATGAACATTTACTTCTCATTGAAAATGTTTGAGAGAATTTAAATGTTTGCATTGCTTGATCAACCCTTGTTATCTTATTACCAAATTGTTTTATATTATACGAATTATGTAGAGAGAGTTTGGGTGCTGACAATTAATGGGACTGAAGGGTTAAGCTAGCAGGTCGATTGTATGTTCCACGCGCTCTGATTGATTTATCCTCTCTGAACTGGAGGTGACAAGTGATGGATATTTACTGAGCCGCGAGTGGCGATAGGGTGGACATGGTTGGCGCAGTTGGTAAGATCTCTGCTTTCCAACCACAAGGTCCCGAGTTCGATCCCCGGCACTTTACCGAAATTCAAATATTTGTGTGACCTTCTTTTCCGCCTAAGCCAACTCGGCTTTCCATAATTCCGGGGTAGGTAAATGAGTACCAGCGTCTGCTGGGAGCTAACCTGCGATGGATTAGTATCCCGTCCAGCGTGAGTCAAAGATTCTCATCCGCTTAACACTACAGAAACCGGAAATAAGCGCCTGCCCCATGGGGCTTTAGGCTCGTATAATGATTTAGCTATATATAGACAGAATTTTATTCAGCGTTGTTTATATTGAGAATAAGCTAGGCTTGTTTCAATTCACTAGGTATGATGTCTTCTTGAGTATTCTGGATTGCCTTTCTTCTTTTTCAGAATTATTACTATCTTATCAAATGAAGAACGCAGTTTGTTCAGGGAACGAATCCGCTCTCTAGACAAGAAGATCCATGCAGGTCTTACTAAACTAACTTGGGGCTCAAAGGGAATTTCTGAGTACTTTATTGGAGAATGTAGGAATAACTGTAGTAAGGTAAGTTGTCAGTGTTACTCTGACAAAAGGCTATTACTATAAAACTCAGTTCTTTACATTTATACTAGCACTAGCTCTGCCAAATGCTTTGTACATCTGGCGTATTAATGTACAACTATTGCTGCCAAAAGTTCAGTTTCTCAATCAATAACGTGATTTTCAATTGAAATTATGATAGGCGGCTAACTTTACAAAATAACAACCAAATAACGACAAGCTCCACTCGAACACAAAGAAATGTCATAAATGGAGTGCAGCATCGGCGTTTTACGAAAACCTTTTAAAAAAGATAAATTAATCACACAAGTACTGATTTGTATAAGTTTTTACCTGTATAGATTTTACCAGAGGAAGTTTTGATTATTTGTCTAATTGAAAAATGTTATATTTTGCCGGATTTAATTCTCTGTGAATAGAAAAGCAGTTTGGATGGGGAAATCACAAGTAAAGATACCTCTGACATAAAGCCACTGATTGGGAACTGAGCTGAACCACGTTGGTAGCTGGCACTACCCTTTAGTACTACCGTAAATGCCAGAGCCTGTTTGTTTTCAATGCTGATGATTCCAAATAAGATCCTAAAGGATATCGCTGTTAAAAGTCAGAAATCACATAGTTCCTAAGTTACATAGGGATTTAGTTATTAAGACAATTTTTACTATTAGGCGTTAAACCTATTTGGGTAACTTTAGTTTTCATTTATATCATAAATCTATGAATGTACAGGCCTAACTTGCTATCTTATTGAGTTGCTATATCATTGGATATTACACAAGTCAGAGAAACATTGTGTTTCTTTGTCGTGAAAATAAGAGAAAGATTATACAGAGTATGAAAACTAATTTTTTGAAAAAGCTCTTCTTTTTCCCTTATATTCAACATTGGTTAACTGCAGCATTATCCAATAGCTCTATTAGTCTATGTGGCTAGAGCTTAACTTCGGTGTTAATCAGGTGGAAATCTTTTAATCCCACTGGGCGGGACTTTAAGTCATCACACGTTACCTTCCAACAAATACTGGTACTCATTTTGCTATGCTGGAAAGATGGAAAACTGCGTCAACTTTGGTGGAAAATAGGTTGAACAAATGTTTAAATCACAATCTGGTTCGGATAGGTGGAAAAGAACACACTATAGTCGAAACAGCGCAAAAAAATAAAAATAAAAGCAAATGAAGACATTTTTCTCTAAAATTCATTGATTATTTTCTGTGATTTGTAAAGTTCCCTTCAGTGTGATCACAGATCTGGTGGTAATTATCGATAGATGCTATTGCTAGGAAGAAGGGCTATAAATTAAATCTCATAGACGAAAGACTACCTGTTAATAGCCCACGAACGAGGCCCTTTTGTAATGTCAGATTGTACCAAATTAAGACAAGTTGTACCAGTGTAAGAAATATTGCACTGGATCAAATCAAATCGAACCAGTTCAAAATCATATTGAACCTGAACTACAACATATATATACACTACGTCACAAATAACTGCTGACATCACATATCAAGCAGCCATTCAAGTTCCGTCTGTCGTTATAAAGCGTCAATTTTTTCTTAACAGCTCGTCTAACAGCTTATAAAACATCGTATAATTGTCCACTATGTCTAAGTTTTCAATTTTAGGGTTCAGTTCTCCTTTAATTAAACAGTGGTGATCGTATTTTGTTTATAATTCAGGTGCAATCTATTGTGGATGACTTCAAGAATGCCAACATTACCATTTCTAAAGACTGCAAGAAGATCAGCGAGATGCTTCTGATCAAAATCGATGGCAAAAGAGTTTACGACAACTTGGAGTTTGAAGAAGAACAGGTTAGTCAGCCTCAATATTCAGTGGTAGATGTACTGTATTGTTATGTGATGAAAAACTGAGATTTGTTTCTTCTTGCCAATGGCACTTATACTGTGCTACAGTATTTGTCCATTTACAAATCTTTTTGTATATATGGTCCATGGTCTGAATGAGGAATGTTCTGGACGACTATGTTGTTTTTATGGGTTTCAAAACAAAGTGTCATTTACGATGTCAACTTTCACCATATTCTATTAAATTTCAGTCATACTTCAAGATACCCATTTACAACTTGAAATCATATTGAAACCTCTTGACTGACGCTTGGGTCAATTTCTCGCTTATTTTTTTACGTACAGAATGTTCCTAATATACTGTGGGGTAAATATTTTTATCTAATGAAATATTTTCAAAAAGCGTAACCCATAGTATTATTTTTTAATATTTTGAGATAGCATCAAGTTTTTAAAAGTTTAACTTTTTCAATCCATTTCAATCCTTGCCATCCATAACAACAAATGACATCAAGCATAATTAATATCCGAATACAGTCTCAACTTACAAACCCGGACCATTATTCTTGGAATTTAGTTTAGGGGAAACTAGTTTTGCATATTAAATTGATGTGGTAATCAAAGGTATACTAATATTATCATAACCATTGCACTGTAATATCATAACTTGATTTGGACATTTTATTTGTACTTAGATAAGTGTCAAGAACTGCTCACAATTTTATATGTATAGTCTAATTGCAAATAAATGTAAATCTTCGACATTTGAATTCAGTACGCAAGTTTCAGGAGCCTTTATAAGCTATTTAAAATCTTCTTAATACAAGAGACTTTAAAATCATTCTTTCAACAGAAAACCCACCGTGGTTTGGTTCAGACAAGGTTGCATGTTACTCACATGGAAATAGTGAGCACAATGAAGAGCAAGTACGAAGTGTTTAGGAATGATGGACAAGAAGTAAGTTGAAAGTCAACTATTAAGCTAAAATCTTCAGTTAATGCCAGTTGGAACTGATGAACCATGTTAGTAAAACATTATCCAACAATGTTAGGCGGTGTTTTACTGTGTTTGATTAGTGCTGGATGCTGGAGTGTTCAAACGAATCCGACACCATCCAGCAATATTGGACTCCAGATTATGGCGAATTTTTGAAAATGTTGGACTGTGTTGGATGAAAAATTTGAACAAAGTTAAACTTCATTCAACACCGTCCAACATTGTCTTATGACTATTACTGTTCAACAGTGTTTGACCAACATGATCCGTTTGAACGGGCCTTAATGGATTATATAGTGGGTGTTTATCTCGAGTTTGTTAGTAATAAGTTGATAAAAGTTCTTGTCTCTTCCTTTACAAAATAGTTTTCCAATAGATGCTGGATTACCAGAAACTGGCGCTTATTTTGCGGTTCTCGTAAGATCCAAGATAAATTGTGAACGCTACTTATGACACACGTTTTTTGCAAAAAATTTATTTTTTTGACAAGTGTGAGGCATTATTTTCAAAATACGCCGAGTTTTCGTCTTGCTTGTTTTGACACAATTGACCCCTCTATCATCCTCCGACCAATCTAGCTGTCATCTATGTACCAAAATAAGCAACTGTTGTACACCGTATACTAGAATCTTTTTATGCCCCACCCACGAAATCAGTTAGATCTGCCCCTGGTGACTGGCGTTTTTGTTGGTTAGGAATAGATATGAGGCAATATCTCCGAAATAGTAAATGATGACGCCGAATTAAAAAATGACAGATGTCTGTTTTGTAAATTGTATTTGAATATTATTTTTTTATACATGTGTGAGTTTTATCACGCTCTGTGTCTCAATTAATAAAGTGTCCAGTTTTGAATTGTATAAACACATGCGGACACAGAGAAATCAGAAAAATCTGAGCTCCAGACGGGAATCGAACCCATGACCCTCCGTACACTAGTCGGACGCTCTACCACTGAGCCATAGGAACTCACATGACGAGCAAGGTCACTGTATTGGGTTATGACACACGGATTCTATCGCATAATCACTGAGTGACATTAGTGTACCATGGACGCAATGATCGTATTAACTGCATCGCGCAGTCACATTAATAAAGTCTCTAGTAATAATAACGTGTATCATAACCCAATATAGTGACCTTGCTCGCCATGTGAGTTCCTGTGGCACAGTGGTAGAGCGTCCGACTAGTGTACGGAGTGTCATGGGTTCAATTCCCATCTGGAGCTCAGATTTTTTCTGAGTTCTTTGTTTCCACATGTGTTTATATATATTATTTATAATTATAATGATCGTCTTATTTGCAGTTTTGAATTAAAAGAGATTTTCTTTAGAATGGGTGTTTAGATATATAACTTGCGCCTTTAACGCTCAGAAGATACTTTTCCGTTATACATTCCCATTGCAATAGAATGATTGTTAATATAATAGGCGCTAAATTATATTGCTTGTAAAACGTAAACCTTAAAGCTTGAAAAGCCAGCCAACTATGTTTCAGTTTTTATGCTGACCTCATTTCTTAATATTCTATGAAATTGTGAAACAATCATCATCAGAATTACAACAGAATTTTTTCAGCAGTAGTTTACATTAGATACAGTTACAGTGTATATAGTTTTGTTATATCTGATATATAGGAAATAAGGTAGACACTGAAGATTAGACTGTCGAAATAGAAACCACAAGGCTTATAATATTTAGACTGCCTTAACTGCAAGAACTGGTTAATGGAGAGTTAGTTAATCTTGAATGCATAAGAGGAGAAAAGAAGGGAAAATAAATGAACAGACATTGAAGATAGCATAGACAGTGTTAATTATTCATAAAAAAAGTTGTTTAACTCTTTAAGTTGAGTTTGGAAGGTTTATCAAATACTGTTTTAGCATCATTTTAAATGAGGTAAGTGATGATCTTGATTTCAATTCAGAGGGAAGTGAATTCCAGAAGTGTGGAGCTTCAAAACAGAAAGTGAATTTTTTAATGTTAGTCCTGCATGGTTAGCACCTGTAGTCATTTCGCTGCCTAGTATTGTAAGAGTGAAAATTTGAGTTTGTTTCAAGCATCCTTAGAAATGACCTGTGGAGTATTTTTGGGTGAAGTGAGTGCATATTCAAATTCAAATCCAGAAGCTTCCTGTCAATAAATAGAGGAGATGTGTGAGCATCAAATGCAGATTTAGTGATAATTCTTATCACACGCTTGTGAAGAATATTAAGCCTTTTTAAATTAGGAGGTTAGGTGGATCTCCATACAATATTTCCATAATAAAGATACGGGTAGATGAGTGAAAATAAAGTTGAAATAGAGATGCTTGTGATAGCAGGGACTTAGACCTAGCTATTATACCTATTGATCTAGATAGTTTTCCAGAAACAACATAAATATGTTTTTTCAAATTTAAATTTTCGTCAATAAATACACCCAGAAATTTCAAATTCGTCTTGCGCAAAATAGCAGTCTTATTAATTATGATGTTTGAATTATTCAATGTTAATTTATTTTGTCTAGCTTTAAATATAGTGTAACTAGTTTTTTTTAACATTGATGGACAATTTATTAGCAACTTAGCCATTTTGTAATCTTCTCAAGTTCAGAATTCAAAATATTAAAAGCAAGTGAGGGACTTTTGTTCGAATAAAAGACACTAGTGTCATCATCATATAAAATATAGTGTAAGGTTTCAGAGCAGTATACAATGTCGTTAACATACAAGAGGAAAAGCAATGAATTACTAGTGAAGATGTTTCAAACTAGAATGTTAAGTGTTTCATTCAATTTGTACCTCGTGCACATTGCTAGTAAAAGTACATTTACATAATTAACCAGTGTAATAATAGGAACCCCACTGTTTATCACATTCGTATTTAACATCCTTGATAGGTTCTTGAATAACAGCCCCACAGCTCATGAATAATAGCCCAAAGGTTGAATATACCTTTAACCCTGGTTAACCAGGTTTTTTTTAAAAAATGCCCCCACTATTATATGGTAGGTCAATTTAGGTAGGGACAGGAAAAGTTAGTAGGATCAGGAAAAATAAATTAGACAGTTAGGACTCCACTGTTTTTCTAATTTGAATCCTGGACTTGCTATAACACGTTTTTTTCCTAGGTACAAAATCATTGGCATCGCTACACGGAGAAGATGGATAGAATGGTCGAGGAAGCCTTCAGACTGAACGTCAAGTGGTCTTTACAGGAGCTTTCTAGAGCAATCAGTGGAGATGGAAAGAGTACTCCTAACCCCCTACTGAGAGTCAAGGTGGTGCTGGAGGGAGACAAAGTATGTGTAAAGATAATTGTTAATGAAAACGAGAGGGTGATACTCTTGTTTTGGTTTACCGGTGGTTAATCT
Source organism: Zoanthus sanctaehelenae (assembly GCA_028564885.2). Taxonomy (NCBI): domain Eukaryota; kingdom Metazoa; phylum Cnidaria; class Anthozoa; order Zoantharia; family Zoanthidae; genus Zoanthus; species Zoanthus sanctaehelenae. The sequence goes on from JAOTRI020133357.1 coordinate 26,519, forward strand.
TTGATCATAAAACTCTACTTGCAATGACAATTAAACGTTTCAACCATGAGTTAATTAAATCATGTATTATACAGTCTTCTTTTTTCTAAAATCTTTCAAAAAATTAATTATCTAATATTTCAAACTTGTTGTTACTAGGTCGAATTCTCCCCAACCCTTACCAAGCTTGCAAGCATGATGAACAACATTGCCTGTCAATTAACCACTTGTTTAGCAATATTTGGTAGATTACCAGATTTGCTGTCTAAAAAGAGATCAACAAAAGAGGTTAGTTCTTTTGGAAATGCAATAAATTTAGCCCTACTTCCATTATGAGAGTCACGAGCTGTGCAGTTTTGTCTGTGTGTGATGATGCTCTTGTGCTTAGAGTTTCCTGAGTATCATTGAGAGTTGTGTCGGAAGTAAAGCGAATTTTGTTTGTGCTCATCCATGCACATTATTGCTGTGTTGCTCATCTACTCACATTGTGTTTTTTGATGATCATTAGTGCACATCGTGTTGCAATCCACATGGGTCCAGGGATGCTTATCCATGCACAGTGTTCTTATGATGTTCATTCATTCACACTAGGTCTGTGATCCGTCTCCTCGATTAATGAAACACGATTTCTTCGTGCAATTATATCACCATCACGATGAAATTTCTTAAAAACAAATATAATTTTGATCAATTGGCTGTTTTTGATCAACCTGATCATTGATTCGATTATCTAACTGAGATCATTTGATTCTTTTGAATAACATCGGACTTATGACCTGAAAATTATTTTTCATCATCATAAAGCCAGTCCATGTTGTCATCGAAAATGATGAGGAAATGAAGAAGATTCAATCTGCAATCAAAACTGGAATGTCGGCCAATGCAACTCAACTACAATCGTACCTCACCACATGGGACACGTAAGAACTCTTTCTTTGTTAACTGGTGAATTAACGTTGAACCATTAGAGAAAGTTAACGTATGGAATAATAAGATCTATTTAACTTTCAGACTAATCGTAGGACTTTTCATTGGGCATCGTTAATGTACAGTTCTTATCCACTTAATACTACAGAAACCTACTCCATCGGTCATTTGGCATGACAAATTATTTAGTTCTTTATTTGAAAATGAAGAATGGCATAGTAATTGAATTTGAGTGACAGTTTGAGTATGTTTTTAAAAGGTATGGATTTGCCCTTAATTAGCATGTGATTAGGGATAATTCGTGGACAGGACATTAATACATCGCTACCAGAAAACACTGACACTCTTTTTTTTCTGAATTCTTAAGAATGGATAGCTAGATTCACTTTGGTAGAAAAGAAGGTCACACAAATGTTTAAACTCGGTAGAGTTTATAAGCGATGCTGGGACCTTGTGGTTATCGTACTTAGAGTGCAGTCATTTTACCAATTGTGTTAGCCATGGCACTGTGGTTAATGATAAAGGAAATTCTGAAACAACTTTAGTTTACTAGGAGCAATAAAAAAGAGCATTTAATTGCAAATAATGGCAATGTTAGGCTATTATTTTTATAAAGGTAATTAAACTGAGTAGTCCAAAATCTACGTGTGATTTTAATATTGAAGGAGTGCGGAACACGAATGTATTTTGAATTGTCATGCTTAATTTCAGACTAAAATTTCATGTCGCAAAATTGATTTACCAGTTAGGTATTATATAATTATAGCGAAAATTAATTGCGCTTGCGATATTACAAGAACGATACCCCAACGTCTTAACTTCAAAATACCATGTGATACAAAGCAAAATAAGTTCTTTACTTGATAATTTTTTTGAAATTCCCGCAATGAAACCCAGTGTGGCAATTTGCCTTTACGTTGTGACCTCAGAGACAATTTTTATGTGCCCGCGATAAAAATACATTATGGAATAGGCCTTTCTAAAATACATTTTCAAAAATACACAAAATCTGTTTTTTATGTTGATCGATTTCTTTTGAAAAGAATTTTGTGTTATCGTTCAACTTGTAAATCTTGCCTCCGGTCTCAAGTTAATGAAAACTCTTCAGTGTTCAATTACACAAATGTAATACACACGAGATAAAAGGAAACGAATAAAAATCATTTATTGCAACTTGTTAAAAATATATTTTCTTTAGATGACAATTTATCAATTTGTAAACTGATTTCTGTGTACTAGGTAATCACATAAGATAGCTAAATCCTTATACGAGCCTAGTGGCCCATTGGGCCGGCGCTTATCTCCGGTTTCTGTAGTGTTTAACGGATAAGAGTTTTTGACTCCTACTGGAAGGGACACTAATCCATCGCATGTTAGCTCCCAGCAGACGCTGGTACTCATTTACCTACCCCGGTAGGATGGAAAGCTGAGTTGGTTTAGGCGGAAAATAAGGTCACACAAATCTTTGAATTTCGGCAAAGTGCCGGGGATCGAACTCGGGACCTTGTGGTTGGAAAGCAGAGATCTTAAAAACTGCGCCAACCATGTCCGCCAACATAAGATATTAATTACTAACTAATACGTCTGTTTCGTTACATAACAATCATCATTTCGATATTATAGATACCGAGAAATCTGGGAAATTCAAAAGGATTCTTTTATTCGCCGATATCAAAGACTCAACCCTCCTGTATCTTCTTTTGATGCAGACATTGCCAGGTAGGTATGGCTGTCGCAAAAACTCGATATGATAATAGTTTTTGAAAGAGCTCAAAGATTATTATAATTGTATATATTATATATTGAATTTGTATATATGCAGGGCCCCTATGGATACCAGTCTTGTACTGAATAGGCCCCCTGCTTAAATAAAGTTGACTTGACTATTTTTTGTAGCTGAACAATACGTTTTCAAAATGAAGAAGAAAGAATGTCATTTTTACCATTTTCTTTGTTTTTGCTTTCTTTCCCTTTTATTTCTTTTTCGTGGTTGATGAAACATTCTATGATTCCATCAAATGATTAGTTGTAACCCTGTCTCCAAAGGTCCATTTACACTAAACGATTTGTGTGGCCGATTTGTCGGGCTGACGTATCGGAGGAGCAAGTCGGAGAGTGTAAATGGTGCCCGATTCACATCCCAATTCAAATCTGATCTGTCAGCCCGATTTATAAAAATCTGTGTCCGTGCTAGATTTCTTGCAAATCGGTCCGACCATCAGTTAATCAAAAAAATCAAAGCTAAATAAAAATGACCGAAGAAATAAGTTTATAAATTCGAATAACGAGATTATAATTGTGGAGTAGCTAAAGTAATTTTGCTACTATGAGAAACAGGAAAATCGCAGTAATATTGATGAAGGTTTAGTTTATTGTCGAAATCAGTTTAAATGAAATAAATTTGAGTACCAGGAGGGCAGACCAGTATTTCTATTTTCCTTTTGTTTGTTCTTATTGTCTGGTTTTCTATACAGATTTATTGCTACTTTCATCAGTTGTAGTTTGTGCAGAAGCTTAGAATATCCTTTCTCTATTATGAATGGCTTCGTTGCCAATGCAATTTTTGTTGCTAAGCCTTTGTACGCGTGCTTTGAAAGTTTCCGCTGCGTTACAATAACGCTTACTCACATAATCACGGGTATTATTTTCGCCATCATACCAGATTCATCGAATTTTGATTTACACTCTCCGACTAAATTCAACGATAGTGTAAACGTACCTTAAGACAATGAAAACTGCATATTTAACAATTAGACCTCGAGGACGAATGGACTACGAGTAATAGTCCATGAGGCCGTAGGCCGAATGGACTATTCAAACTTGTAGTCCATGAGGCCGAGAGGTCTAATTGTTTTAGTATCACCTAACTAGTTGGACAGAAAAAGCAGTAACCGGCAAAAAAAAGCAATAATTGGTTTTTCGCTACTCGATGTAGATCTACTACTAATAGACCACTAGTAGTGTAGCCAATCAAAATGCTGGATTTGCAATAGTCCACTAGTTGGGTGATACTAATAAAAGATAGCTTTCATTGCAATAAAAGCTCATAAATAATTGTTAATAATAGTAAGAAAAACAACAATTTATATTCAAAGCTAAGTTTTCGAAAAACAAACAAATGTTTAACCTTTCCCTTAAAGCTGCAAAATATCTATTTCCATACTTAAAACATTGCAGATATGAATGCGTGATGACTTATTCAAAAGGACCGCGATCGAGCCAAAAGTCCCTTGGGATTACCGTTACTGATGGCGACCCACCGAAAGTTAAGATTTTTGGTAAAAAAGACAAAAACAAAAAAAATCCAACAGAAAAAGTTAAAATTGTTGGTGCAGTGGAAACCACAGGAAACAGGAAAGCAGATTGCATATGGGAGAATGTTTGTAAGACAGGTAATTAGTGATTAGTGCATGTGTTAAACACAATTGGTATTTACCAAACAACCGCTTTCCGCTTTCTTGCGTTCTAATTCTCGTAACTCGAGATATCCAAGATTAGTATTTAGCATTACAAAGCAATCGATCTCCACTTTCTCGCGTTTTGATTGGCTCCCACACCAGGCAATCGATATCCATTTTAGAGCGCTCTGATAGGTTCCCGTAACTCACGATATCCAAGATTAGTATTTACCAGACAACCGATATCCACTTTCTCGCGCATTGATTGACTCCCATAACTAGCGATATCCAACACTATTGGCTGATTTTGAAGCGGAAGTCAAACTGTCAGGAGGCGCGCGCAAAAAATAGAAAAAAACGTTTACATTGTTTTTTTTTATTCATAAATCAAGTGCATTTTTACCTTATTTTTGGTAAATGCTAAATTTGCGTCTCAATATATACCACATTCATTCACCTCTCTCTGGGTGGAAAAGTTCTACGTATAATTTAAGCCATAGTTTTTTTCCTGATATCTAACGATAATGATAATAACGACAGTGACGATGACAGCGTCAGTGTCAATAACAATAATAGTGACAGTGATAGTGGCAATGATAGTGACAGTGACAATTACAACTACAATGACTATGATAGTGACAATGGCAATTACAGTGACAATGATAGTGACAATGACAATGGTAGTGACAATGACAATGACAATGACAATAACAATGACAGTGATAGTGACAATGACAGTGACAGTGTCAATGATAGTGACAATGACAATGACAATAACAATGACAGTGAAAGTGACAATGACAATGACAATGACAGTGATAGTGACAATGACAATGACAGTGACAGTGACAATGATAGTGACAATGACAATGACAATGATAGTGACAATGACAATGACAATGACAGTGATAGTGACAATGACAATGACAGTGACAACGACAATGACAATGACAATGACAGTGACAGTGGCAATGACAATGACAGTGACAGTGACAACGACAATGACAATGACAGTGACAATGACAGTGACAGTGGCAATGACAGTGACAGTGACAGTGACAACGACAATGACAATGACAGTGATAGTGATAATGACAATGACAATGATAATGATAGAGATAATTATAACGATTTTATTTGGGCCTCCAATTTTATTTAGCAGGCCAAAAGCCCATCGGTTTGTAACACTTTTATCACTTTATGGTGGACTGAGACCTTTTACATGGCAAACACACATATCCTACCAACTACGCTAACCAGTCGACAGTTGTTTCAAAATGTTGCCAGGAACTTCTATAATAATATTGTTTTAATTAAATCTTTTTTTCAGGTTTTGCATGTATTGACTTGTCCAATTCTTTGGTCACTCGCACACAAACCAGTTTTACAGTTTCCAGTGATTATATGGAATACGGTTTAGTTATTGAACCAAATCAACTTGATCGCGATGCTAAATATCGTTTCCGTCTCAAGTGTAGCTATGGGGGTAGCAATAAACTCAGAAAATCTGGAATTACCATCCGCACGAACGGACCTCCCAAACAAGGTAAAGTGAAATTAACCATTATTCTATAACGACAAGAAGCTGGTATGCTAGTATTCCTGGTTGTAGCAACGAAATACCTTGTTAGCCATCTCATAGGTGAACATGTTTTGTACAACAAAGTAAACCTGTTTTAAATTACCAGTTGTTGCTGATTTGAATGACCGTGGATTCATTTTATAGCGTTTCGGCCTCGACTTGATAATGCGGGTAACTAAAGGGAGCCTGCAAATCTAATCTGCTGAACAGTCAGCGGTATGTGCTTCGCATGTGCTAATTTTATCTAGGATAAGCATCAAGAAAGACATTTTTCGTCTTCCAACTGGTATGAATGGAATACTTTAACTGACTCGCTTGTTCAAAAAACAGAACGCAGGTAGCAGTTTCAAATATGATTGTCAGTTTTTAAAAACTACTACTACTACTACTACTACTATTACTACTACTACTACTACTACTACTACTATTACTACTACTACTACTAATACTACCACTACTACTACTACTACTACTACTATTACTACTACTACTATTACTACTACTACTACTACTACTACTATTACTACTAC
>JAOTRI020133358.1:0-21588 GCA_028564885.2 Zoanthus sanctaehelenae
TTCAAAATATTTACTGTTAAGATGTAATAATATTAATGTATCGTGCCTTCCAAAAGCTGGAAAACGTACTTTTGAGAGTGTAAATTTGATATTTTTATCGGTAGGGTCTGCTCCCACGTACCACCTATAAGCTCCCACCATCTGCCTGAAATAAAATTTTTGGAGTTGTGCCCCCCCTTTCAGAATTCCTGGATCCGCCCCTGCAATTGCAATGCGAGCTTTTCTGCAAGTGGGTTTATATACATGGAAGTGAAAATATATGGTGTCTCATTATCATTTTCAGGATCATAAGCAACGGAGTTAGAAACAGAACCGCTATTCTGCTTCCGATTTTCACTAGATCGTATCGCTCCGCGCTTCTGATGCTAACTTCGACTTCGTCGCTAGAGGGGCTCAGAATCTCTAGGAAAATTATATATGCGGGGAGTCGGTCAAGGAAGAAAGGGGTCAAACGTTTTAAGGTTGAGCACAAAGCATCCTTTAAACTAGGAATTACAGCCGCTAGACGAATCTTGTCAGGTGTAATGTGACAACGGCCCGAAAAACATCCCCTTTGGACATCGTATCTTCGATTAAAAATGAGAAAGCGTACTTATATAGTATCGGTTAAGAAAGAACGCAATTTGTCATTCAGAAGTATAAAATCATGTACTACTTAACTTATGCGTACTGTTAATCTGTTTAATAGCGAATTTCCCATTATCAGTAACAGAAGTTTATGAGGCACTTATTGACAAAATAATAGGTACACATTAAATTTAAGAAACAAATTTAAAATTATTTCGTCTGACGTTTGTCAGGGGGGTGGGGGTTGAAAAGAAACGTCGCCATGACGTTTCTCGTGGAGAAATCGCTATGTGACCGCCCCCCGTAATAAGCTCCGGGGGAGAAAGGGGGTTAAAACAATAATACGCATCCTTCGTTTCTCAAACTCCTAGAAGTAACCCTTAACTCGTCTCCGTATTGCTCCTTGACCCAGTATACAGACTCGAGTTTTAATTTTGGCCATTGCTAATGTCGATTCTGAAATATAGCATAATTATTAAGGCTTCAATGACGGCCGGCCGACGGAAAATGGTGAATTGACCGAACAAAACGTTCCATTGCCGGTCAAGTTGACCGGTCCGGCTCGTACGCTTGAGCAAACTTTCGTTCACACAATCAAATATACATGAAATTTATACACGTTTTTGACAATTGTTTCCTGTTGTCTTCCACAGCATGGTAACCGACATTGCAATGGGTCAGTGGGGCAAATCTACTAGCTGTCTGGAGTCAAGGCCGCGGGCGCAACCCCAAGGCATCGGAAGAAGTTTTAGTGAACCAGCATACAAAGCAAATTATAGTAGGGGAATAAACCGGCGTTTTAGTCTGCCTCCTATTGCTAGCCTGTACCCCGAGGAACAGAAATCGACGGAAAAATAATGTCTGTACATCAATTCTGAAATAAACTCCCAATTAATCTAAATTTTAGTATGCCATCAGATGGGATCTCATTTAGTCATTCGCATACTAAGTATGAAATGACAAATCTTTATGACCTTCAAGGTAATTTTTAAAATCTACTTGCTGAACTATATGTACCCAGTACATAAACACATTTACATTTTGCTCGCGCCTAAATCGTTAGTACATGGCGTGTCGTGATTGCGAATTACTTAAATTTTGGACGCGCTATGTTGGCAATTTGTTGGACTTTTTCTCGCGGTAAATTCGCGATCGTTGATAGAAGCTATCAATTCATTGAGATATGTTTATTTAAATAGTAATAAAAAGCACTGTATTGAAGGTTTTAACACAAAATGAACATAATTAGCTGCTAATAATTTCTTAAGTTTTGGTTTGTTTTCAATGAAGCATTTCAATGACAACTTGAAGCAAATGCAAAATATCTTACCAAACAAAATTTCTTCAGTTTGTGCTAGCTATGACAATTTAGGCTTAAACTTCATTTCAAAATGTTTGCCACCAAATACAGAACATTGCAGGATTTCATACCGAGAGAGCCTGAGTACAAGCTCTTTATTCTCATACGCACAAAATATGCTAGTATAAAAAAAAGACCACACTATAAATAGCAAAATCCCAAAGTTGTTAAACGGATAGAGTTAACGAAATACAGCTGAAGAATACACAAGAATTACTAAAGAAATGTATGGCGTCCGGACGCTATGTGAAGAATCGTCCGGAAATCATACAAGTCTTTAGTAATTTTTGTATTTTAAAACAGCTATATTTCGTTAACTGTTCATCCGTTTAACATCAAACTTTGGGATTTTGTGAGTATGAGAATTAAGGAACTTGTACTCAGCCTCTTACGGAATGAAATCAGGCAATATTCGCAAATTCCAACAAGAGCCTACTGAAGCTGAAAGTATCACAACACGCAGACTTGCAAATACTTCAAAAAATGTTTGTTGGAATTTTCGAATATTTAGCTTGAACTCGAAGCACGGACTCTCGTTGTTTCTATCTAGAGGTATTCGGGTGTTCGAAATTGGACTATTCCAAACAACATTTTGTTTTCTGTAGAATATTGCTAAAATTACGAATGAGATTTTAAAGCGAATTGCTATGGCCCTAAAAATCGTATTTCACTCATTGTGTACGAAAAATAAGCGTGAACAAAATGTTTACAATACTACGCGATTCAGTGATAAGACTTAATTCTTGATAACAGCATTCGTTCATATTCAACCCTTTCAGTCCCAATTGTTTTCATAAATTCTCTCAACTTAAGCGTATACTTTTCAGTAAAAATGCTTGGGAGAATTTCAATTGGCTCTATTTGATCAATTCTCGTTATCTCATTACTAATTGTTTTATATTATATGAGTTATGTAAGGAGAAGTTGGGTGCTGATAATTACTGGGACTGAAAGGGTTAAAGGTAATAAACCAACAATGTTAATGAGGAAGTAATGGAGCACACAAATAGTCGCTTATCTATTTAAACCAAAAACAGCCAGAATCGATGTTTCACTTTAATTGCGCAGGCACTTTGGTTAAATCGCCCAGTCGTTGGAGCTCCAAGCAGAACTCCCTTAAAATCGTTTCACGATGACAATGCTTATACTACAAAAATTGCTTTAAAATGTAGCGATGGCTTAACTGTAGAATACCCCGCCACTGTCGATAATTCATTCCTGCGCATCCGTCGTTTTTTAAAAATATATGCGCCGCTTAATCGAGAACAATAGTGGCAGGGTCGTGGCCAGGTATTCAGCAGTTTCTTCGTAGCGATTTGGTGAATGTTCAAGTTTATTTAAAATAGTATTCAAACATTTATATTCGACAAGTTTGAGGACTAATCCCTTGTTGCTACAATGCGGAAGAAAAAATGATTCAACTATAAGTCTTTACACTTCGGTGCACCCTGAGAATAAGAAAAGAAACGGAAAACTGGGAATTAATTGTGGATACGTATATTGAACGAGATCATTAAAACTTACTTTAGCTTTCGATCAATTTTTTATGCTTACCTACTCTACTCGTACACGGCTATAAAGCTAAATCCTTTACAAGCCTAGTGGACCATAGGGCGGGGGTAATTTCCAGATTTCATGGTGTTACGCGCATGAGAATCTATCGCAGGTTAGCTCCCAGCAGACACTGGTACTCATTTACCTACCCAAGAATAGAAAGCTGAGTTGGCTTGAGCAGAAAAGGTCACACAAATATTTGCATCTCGTCAAACTGCCGGGATCTAACTGGGAACCTTAATGTTGCGAAACTCTTACCACCTGCACCAACCACGTTCGCCACGTAAACTGCTATATACATATGCAAAGAAGGTGGTAGACTTTGCTTCGTAAGTTGTTATTGATAACTGGGGCATGGCGCTAATCAATAGTGTTCCCTCATATATATCTCGCTTCGCGCCGGCTATCCCATTTCGCTGATTGACAAAAAAACAAAGGGCGAAATTTTCAAGCCATATAATAAGAGTATATAAGAGTATAAAACCCATGCACTGGCTTCAAGTTTGCTACTAGTATGATTTTGCTATCCATACTTGATTTAATCTTCAAAGCCACATTCCACACACGCTTTGCGACTTTAACAAAAAGATATTTCAAAATCCTTTTCATTTATTTGATTAGTACTCGAATCGAAAGGCGAGAATTGAGTTCGAGATAAACAAAACTAAACAAGAGAATTAGAAATTCCAAATACGAATATGAAATAGCGAGGCTCTACTTATAAACTTACCCCCATCCTCTGACAGAAAGCAATTTTCGCAGTGCAGAATGTCAGCGGTTATTTTTGCGGTCTTCTTTGATTCAGGGCTGTCAAACATCTTATTGCATACTGCACAGCGGAAACACTTCATGTGCCAATACTTGTCTAGATCTACCACATACACTGACATAGCGCGCTCTGTAGGTATAAGAAAAGGCACTAGATTAGGTTTCTGTTTGCAAATAATGATTCTTTGATCGCACCTTCGATTACAAAATGGACTTTCTATCTGAAATAAGCTCAGGAAATCAATACAATGCTTCTACGATACAATGCGAGTTTCTTTCAAAATGAAAGGCACACAAACATTCTGCTTAGTCATTAAGCACTTGTGGACACTTGTGGTATTTGATCACTAATTACTTTGTCAGGCCTTCCAATCTTCTTTTCACGCATTCTTTATAAGTCACGCATCACGCAGCCTAAACATTTATTGGTCATTTTCACGCATTTTCCAAAAAAATCAAATATTTTCCAAATTCTATCCTTAAAAACCGTTATCAGCTAAGTGTACACACATTCACTGCGGACGAGTACGGCAAAAAATGGCGTTGTTTTGAAGGTCAAGATGTTTGAACATAACTGTGAGAAAAGCGTTTTTAGCCATTCTGGGGAATGTATTTTTAAAACTTTTCACCTCGGCGCCAACCATGGTTGCGCCTCTCGGTGACACTTTCACCCATTTTTAGTCTCAAAATTTGACAGGTCTGCCTTGTATAGAAAATAAACTACTTTAAAGCCCCGTCCACACTATGCCGGATAAATTTGAAAACACAACTTTATTTCTACGGTTAGGCCTTCCGTTCACACTATTACGTTTGTATCCGTATAAAAAGATCCACAAAAACGAAACTTTTTGAAAACGCTTTCCACAGTGGAACAAATTGAAAACGAAACTTTTTTGTATTATAGTGGACGGAGAACTTTTTGCATCTGTAACTTTTCGAATACGCTGACGTCATTTTGTCATGTGATTTATCTTCCCAAGTCTTACTCGGTAAAAACTTCAATATGGCGGACAACATGATATTTGCTGTTTTGTTAACAATAATTTCTTCTTTAATCGCCTTCTTTGAGTTAAATATTGCTTTATTTCACATGATTATTGTACGTCAGCGCACCAGAAATAATATCATTCGAGCATTAATGGCAAGTGATACGATAAGAGCGACACCACGATACCGGCCTTACAAGAAGAGATGTTTCTGGACTCGACCTGGCAGAACGAGTGCGTGGTGGGACAAGTTTGTGAATGAGATTGTTGTCACTGAAGAATGGCGGAAAAACTTTAGAATGACCTAAACAAAACTCCTAAAGCTTAGCGAACTTATAAGCGTTGGTGTGCGCATGCTCAAATCAAGTCGAAAGCAGTTGTGCAGCCCAAAAATTGGTATAGTGTGGACGAAAAACATTTTATCCGTTTTCATGTGTGGACACGAAACTTTTGTTCCGTTTTCGCATCTAAAGTTGCGTTTTCAAATTTATCCGGCACAGTGTGGACGGGCCGGGGCCTAAGTGTAACAGTTTTACTACGTTGCTCACTTGACATAGAGGATACTACATGGCACGTGGCCGTGATTTCACAGATAAAATAAACTTTTCATATCTGAGCTGGAAGCTCTCTTGTAATTGGTTAAACATGCAAGATAAAAACACTAATAAAAACTGGTACAGCGTACGACAAGATAGATCTAATGCAAGTAGTATATAGGAGAACTAAGTCTCTGGAAAGAGTTCCTTTTCAATTGCACCATAAAATACAATCATTTAGAAGCTTTCTTAATCACTTTGCCAATAAAATCGCTCCATAACAGGTCGCTTATTGTAACTCCATGCAAAAGGCTTTGCGATTTGAACAACTCTAAGCTCTTTACCATTTACGACAATAGGCTGCGAATCTGATTGATTTTTAGCAAATAAATTCTTAATTCTTTACATTTTTTATCGTTTAGCTTTACTTTGTTGTCTGAAGACCAATTGTCTACTTTATCAGCGATTAGTTGTGCATTGTTATCCTTGCCTCTACAAGGCTGGGGTGTCGGTCTTGATCGGAAGTTAATCTTTGAGATGTATAAGGTTAAATTAAGGAACTGAACTAATGCTGAAGATAAATGAATTTAAGTTCAAATAAAACTCTATAACCAACTTATTCGTAGAAAGAAAATATTTTTCAGTTTTGCTGAAGACAACCAAAGTATAAGGTGACAAAATTTTCTTTGTAATCACAGGTAACAGGTAGGCTACCTGTGATCAAACACTGTATAGTAACAACATTGTACTTACCGATGAACCTTCCACAGCAACTGCAAATGACCCGGTTACTTTTCCCGTGTATGAATGACTCGTAGATATTAAGAGCACTTAAATTTAATGATTTCGATGAGGATTCTTTGTTGTCATTGTTATAAACATAATGCAACGACTCCGCGGGAAAATGATTTCGATCGTCAACGTAGAATCCTTGAGTGAGATCGCTTGTGGAACCACTTGCCCTTGTTCGCTTGTTATCAACATGTTCACTGGAGCCCATTTTAGCTCTCATGAGTCTCTCGGCTTCTTGCGCCATGAATTCTTCTTCGGCTTTCAATTTTCGGATGCGTTCTTCTTTCTCAGGATCATTAAACGGCACATCTCTCATTCTGTTGATTTCTGCAAATCTTTGTTTTCTTTCCAGCGTATTAGTTCCATTTGTGCTCATAGAATACGATGTAAACCCGTTACTAGCTTGCATCTCGTGTGTCTTATTCTCCGATGTGTCACTGCTCGTTCTACGCTTCTTCTTCTCCATTTTCTTCTTCCAATAATTCTCCTCGGCTTGCACCAGTTTAACTAATTTTTCCGGTTTCACTTGTCTTCCATTTGGAAGGCGGTACATGTTTTGTTCCCATTCTTCCTGACCGTTTCTTTTAATGTCTTGATGGGAATGAGTTGAAACTGGCGTTTTGTTATCTATATGATGTCCATTCTCAGACGAAATCTCGCGAATGTCTCGATGACCATATTTTATCGGAGAGCCAGCTTTGTGTTTAAGTTCAGTCTTGGTGTCTTTTTCCTCTTCTTGGCCGAAAACTTTGGGTTGAGTTTGACCATAGCTACTCAAAGCATGTTGATGTTCTTCTCTGTCATTGTCGGTCCAATTATGGTTGCGTTTTTGTGAGTTTACATCAACATCATCCTCATAATCCTGGGATGCGCGCCAACGCTGAAAAAGAAACTCCGTGTCCTCTCTTTGCTTCTGATTTTTTTGTTTAAGTTCTTTTCGTAATTTTTCTCGGTATGCCGGTGAGCTTATATTATCGGCTTGCAAGTTTTTGGGTATGTCTCTGTAGTCGTATCCATCGCCATGAGGAGGTGTAACCAACTCCATTCTATACTTTATCGGAGAAGCAAAACTGTCATCGCTACTCTCTGAACGCGAGTGTTGGTTGGTTGCCCACTGTGGCTTATAGGTCTCATCATTTTCTTGGCGGATATTATAAGGATTATCTTGATGAGCTTCACGCGATGTTTCGTATGAAAGGTTTTCGTCAGATTTTTCTGTTGGGTAAGAAGAAATATAGTTTGTCCTTTTAAAATGGTCCCTTTGATGTTCTTGATTAGAATTAAAGTTAGCTTGCGGGTCTTCTAACTTGTTGTTGTGACTTCTATATGCTTGATCGCCGTTGTATTTTTCATATTCTATAGGTCTTGGCTCACCACTTGGTCGTGCAAAAAGTTTGTCACTCTCAAGAGCTTCCATGTCGAAGTCCCAGCCAGGAAGGGTGCGATCTGGGTGGTGGGTTGAGGGAATTATTGGTTCTTCTTCGACACAATGCACATGTTCCACTTGCTGTATTCTCTCTGTGTGATCGGCAAACATGTGACTGTGAGCAACAGTAGCCTCTTTCTCACTGTTTAATTGTTCCCCAAAGTTCTGCTTTATTTCCTGATTATTTCCGAAACTGTAATTATACGTCGAGTACTGAGCATCTTCTCTAGGTTGTTCAAAAATAAATCGTTTGACACCAATTTGGCCAACAGCAAAGTTTTGCTGCGCATCAGAGGGATCTTTAACCTTCAATAAGCTGCTGCTTCCTGCCTTATTGCTGAAACCTTTTTGATCAACAGCATGGTCAATATCTGTAGCTGTTTGAACGGTCTTTTTTACTACATCGTTAATTACATCTTGTGAGTCGGGGTTTGAGTTATCACTGTATGAAATCCACGAATCTGCAGGTTTCTTGGTTCCTTCGCTGAAATAGTCAGCTGTATTATCTGACTTAGGTGACGAAGGTTTAACGGACACTTTTTCTTCAAGTGTAGCTGTTTCGGGATTTAGTTTATACACAGTAGCTGTGTCAGGAATTGCTCTCAAAGACACCTTCTGAGGTTTAGCATAAATTGTGCTTCGAGCAACGCTACGCACAACAATTTTCATGTTTTGCTGTTTAGCAGGTGGCTGTGCCGCTGTATTTTGTTCCTCAACTGCATTGTATTTCGTTTTCCTGGTTTCGTAGTCCGGTTCAGAGTAAACAAAGTTTATGTCACCTGCGAAGGAATCAAAGACAATTATATAAAATAGTGTAACTAATATATCATAGGTTAAGCTTGTAACTAACTTCGTTCGTAGTCTAAAGGATATCAAGTGTTCATTGTTTTGTCCTCCAGACAAAATGTTTATCCCACACACTTCATTGAGGCGTCAGCTTTACTCACAAGGTTCATTTCTTTCTTCATTGTGGTGTGAAGTCTTACTTTCGATCTTTATATCGCCGCAATAGGGGACAATATTAAACAATGTAAGGAATTTTTGGTAGAATCAGCAATAAAAATAGGCGCTATTAGGCTAAACTGGGCAACATAAAGCAACTTTGGGCATTGCTGTGTAAAATTAGGCGATGTAATGACCCAGTAAAGGACTTTGTGAGAAAAAGAACAAGAAACAAAATGTAGTCCATTAAACGCTTCTAGAGTGTCTAATTACTTTTCAGTCAATGGTAAGAAACGAATCGATCATCTGTAAGTTCTGTAAAGCTAATTTCCAATTTCCATTCCAGATTCTTTCTTAGCTTAGGGCACGCAAACTTATCTTTATGCAATAATGTCTAAAACATAAACATTTTGTTGACTATAGAGCTATTTACATACTGTTAAAGCTCTCCTGGTGCTACTTAATAATACCTGTAGAGACGGGGTTCTATCATATATTGACTATACGGGAACGTGAGCTGTTTAGTATAAGCTTTTCACACCATCCAACTTAAAACAGGGTGTATCAATTAAGGAAAGTTTTGTCAACAACAGGGTTTACAGTTTTGCATTATTTACAAACTATTTTTGTAGAGGGTGCAACACTTCTTCCCAAATGAGATTTGGTTTGACTTGGGTTGGATGTACGTAAATATTTTGCGTATAATTCACAGGTTTGGTCACTGTTTAGCACTTAAGTTGCTTGTTGATCGGTACCGTTTTTTTATTATTTTCCAGCAACACACAGACATCCATCCTTTTTTCAACAATTAGCAAAGGAAATCGTATGAACCTGCTCGTGCATTTCGTGATTTATGGGGACGAGTGAAGTTTTGAAAGTTCTCAAAGTTGCAAGAGCCGTAGGCGAGTGCAGTTTGAGAACTTTCAAAACATCACGAGTGAATATAACTCACGAAATGCACGATCAGGTTCATACGATTTTTTATTTATTATATTCTGAGCAAAATTACTCAAACGCACTACTTTGTACACGTTACGTACTACATAAAGCGCTTCAATAGTTTCCAACATGCTCACATGTTTTATTTGAACCAATCATGTTGTGAAAGGCAAATCAAGCGTTAAGTTTTTAAAGGATTTTGAAAAAATTAAGAAAATATCTCGAAAACTAAATTTTTAATTAATAAAGGAGGCAAAAGTCCACAAATCTCTTTTCCATTCCGTATTGCACTCTACAACCTGTTTATGCATTCGCCATTGGCCAATCAGAAACAAGATATGTTGTTGAGTATATAATAAGTACGTTTACACGAAGACAATTAGACCGTTCGGCTTTAAGGACTACGTGTTTGAAAAGCTCATTCGTACTCGATGTCGAAGTGATAAAGAGAAAATTACAAAACAACTAAAGGGTGTACCGTTTTCATGGAGAAATAAAAAGAATCAAATAATGAGCACTGACTCTGTTGAAATTTTTCTTCTGGTTCACGATGTTTTCCAGGTAGATCGGTTTGCCTCGAGTTATAGCTGTTATCTTCTATTGAAACAGGAAACTTGTCCGCCTCTGGACCATATTTCGGATACCTGTATTAACAAACGAAATGACAATCTAAGTCAGACTCAATTCCAAGCATGTCTGATTTGGCTTCTGGGATTATTATTGAATATATATAGATAGCACTTATCGAGTGGCTTACTCAATTGAAGCCACTAAAAATGCCTATTGTCTAGACAAAACATTTTTAAAAAACTTGATGAGTTGCAACCAGGCATAAAAATAAATGGTAGAAATTAAAAACGTTCTCTGGTTAAACCTTTTTAAAAAAAACACGAGCTTTCGGTTGTCAAACTACAACCTTCGACAAGTAAAGATTATACAAGAAGACTCCGCATATAAAAGTTGATAGGTGTAAAACTATACTAGAACCTTAAACGAAACATGTATCCCACTGCACCAGCACAGTGAACGCCTCTAGAGCGTCTTGGTATAGTTAAAACTAAATGGCTATCAAAAAAAATAAATGCAGTCTTTTATGGCAAAAATATTTATAAGGGAAATTTAAATTGAAGTGACACTCTAATTATGGATTATTCCAGGGGTGATAGAGGGTACAGTAGGTGCGCACGCAACCCCCCTCTCCCCATCCTTCTCCCACCCTACGGCTGTAAAGCCCCATCCTTCTCCCACCCAACGGTTGTAAACGTTCACAAAACCCACTCGATTATAAAATTTTTTATTGTTATTGTTATTAGAATAATCCAATTTTGGTTTTGCACAGATTTTTTAAAAAATTTTATTCTGTCCTGAAAATATATGATTTGTGATAAATTGCTGTCTTGTCTGAGAGGGGTGATCCTAAGACATTTTTCGCACCCTAATCCCTCTCCCCTCAGCAAAACTTCTGCATACAGGCCAGTATCCTACCTTTGTGTTTTACGATTAGGAGAAACAAAATGTGGTTTAACGTGTAACTCAGTTGGATATAGCTCACTTCTTGCTTCAGTGGGTTCCATGAATACTGGCTCAGCGTGCTCCATGATTGGATAACTCGCCGTATGAACTGGTTCCTCATTACTTGCTCTTCTATCTGTCAACATATCTAGCGGTTTGATCTGTAGGTGAAGTTACGAATTAGCATTTACTTTAATTGGGAATTTACTGCCATCTTGATCTGTCATCACTAACTAAACTAGGGTAGTTGGTAAGATATCTGATATGGTTTCTAGTTCGATCCAAACTTTATGCTGAGATTTCAGCATTCGTGTGATCTTCTCTTCTGCCGAAGCTAATTTAGCTTTCTATCTATAGAGCGAATTGATAGATGTGACGGCCATTCGGATTAAGACGAGCATGGGAAAGAGGCATTTTAGGAAACGGCCAATTAAACTTTTTTGTCTGTGTCCCAAAATTCCTCGGTCCCATGTTCTCAATGTTCTACCCAAACTTAATCCGCGTGGCCGCCATATCTATAAAACTTTTAAAAGCAAAAACCACCCAAACTCTACTCCACGATTTGTCCAGAACCTGCACGCATGCGCACAACCAGCTTCACCCAAGTAACAACAAAGCAAGTAACTGGAGCAACCGTGTACACTGCTTCGTCCTTGTTAGGACTCATCAGCACGTTCAAACTCAGTTTTAATACCCACCTCATCAGACGTTGAATAAGCCATTTCTTGTGATTCCGGACTTGGGAACACTTCATTGTCTGGCAAATACTCCTTGTGCAGATCTCCTGGTACTGACTTACTAAGGTCTGGTTTCCCTGTGAATTCTTGTGGAGAATCTAGTTTCTGACTAGCAGGTCCATCAGAGTGTCTGCGAGGTCTGTTGGTGTTGTATGATGTCAGTTGCCTGTAATCTACCCGTTTGTCTTCTTCCAGTTTGTACCACGTTTGGGCTTTTGTACTACGCTCAAATCTCTCTAACTCGTCCCGGTCTACGAGCGCCCTTCTTGGGGGAGGCTTCTGATCTTTCGGAGATTGGTTCTTTGCTACGAATCGTCTTGCCATGTCATGTACTTTTTGCGTCTGTTGCACATACCTACAAAAAATTAACCATTTTATTTGACTATTCAGAATTCGATGCCTATTCAATTTTCTTTCATGCATAAAAGGCTTAGACAACAAAACTAATTCGATTATCGAGTATCGATCACTTGAAAAAATTTAAATAGATAAGTATGAGCTTGTTGACTGGTTTTTATAAAAAGAAAACAATTGAAATCCGTCGACGAGTATCTAATTGAGGAACGTGGTTTAACCAACTCAAGGTTGAAGAGTTTGATCATCCCCGTAGTGAAAGACAAAGTCTTTCATAAAAAAAAAATATTGGAATGCACTACGAGCCAAATGGCCAGCATATCTCCAATTTCTATAGTGCTAAGCTGATGAGAGTCTTCGAGTCTTCGACTCCCCCTGGATGGGATACTAATCCATCGCAGGTTAGCTGCCAGCAAACGCTGGTACTCGTTTACTTATCCCGATGGAAATCTGATTTAGTTTAGGCAGAAACAAAGTGACGCAAATGACAGATCTAGAGCCTTAGATAGAACGATCACCTTTAAATCATTTGCATGACTTGGTCTCATGGACGAAAACACGCCATAATGGAACGCAAGAGAATGTGTTACACCCCTTTGTGAATTGGAAACAAAAAATACCACACCTTTCTTATTAATTGTGTTTTCTTTTGAGGTGTATCATGTTATTTGCGTCCCACTAAGGCGAGTTTTGTACCATGTGACTAGGTCCTGCATAGAGCTTATTGTCAAAACAACTTGATGCTTAAACTACTATGGTATCACTTGATCCTTCTGCATGAAACCTGAACGAATTATATTACCATGGACTCAATTACAGGAGATGTGTAGTAATTAGCCATTTTCAAAAAGACCATAATACTCTTTGCTTGTCGTTCCATAGAATTGATTTTATCTTAAATTGATCCAAAGAGAAACTGTAAACAATACTTATGCAAAATTTCGGAAGGATAAGCAAAGATGAAGACAGATGAATACTCTGATGTTTCTGATTCAGTTGTTTCAAATGTTTGAATTTTTAAATTTTTATCCAGATCAGTTTTAACGTTTTTAATAAACATCTTTTACCATATGATAAGCAGATTGTTATATATGGTAGTTTTGGAATTGGCTATTTTTACGTTTTTGTCCAAAGTTCACTATTGATAGATAAAATACTCTTGTAGCTCCATAATAGGCAGTTTTTGCTCCAGACTAAAGAAACTTACTTGGGCTGTTTCCTTATCTCGTCATTTCTTTCTCCACTTTTAGTTTCCCCATTGACTTCAAGTATTTCACGATTTTCTAAAGCATTCTTGGACGGAGGAACCGCAAAGTCTCGATATGACAACTTACTTACTTCAATTTCGTCCCCGTGAGAAGGCGCTGAAAAATTCTGATACGCGCTCTGTTTTTTAAAAGAAGATTCAGTGTTTGTGTAATTTGGTTTAATGGAGAATGGCCTTGGTGAAGTGTATGTGGTTCTATGTAAGGATGAGTTTCTTGGAGGAGGGTTTGGGGCATTTATTTTACTGTTATCGTTTAGTGCAGTTTCGGAGACGTGTTTCTGTATTTGTCTTTCGCTAACCAAATAATCAGCAGACTCGCAGTTTTCTTCATATTGCGGCTGGTAATCGTAAATGTTGGATTTGGGACGTTTTGTGTCAATCCGATAAGGTGTGCGACGCGTTATCGATCCGGTAATAAGAGAATCTGGAACATTTTCGTATCCGATGGGTTTGGTTTGGCCATATTGATTGACAGTTGGTCTGGATGCGGTACTTAGTGGTTTGAACTCTCGAACTTCCCTGCCTGAAGATTTTCGACGATTTTTATTTAAAATTGAAGACTCCTGCAAAGAAAAATATTAACGCAATTTTTTGAATTTATAACTTTTACATCTTAATTAACAGAGTTTTTGAACTGACTTTTCGGACTGCAGTCCTTGGCTGGAATAAATGTGTTTATAATACTTATCTCCTTCACATTCACAGGATCCGACGATGGACTCTAGTCTGAAATGTCAGTTCAAAAGTTCCTTTCTAAATCCATTGTACGAGCGTAGTGGCCCATGGGACCTGCGCTTACCTTCGGGTTCCGAAGTGTTAAGTTAATGAGAGTCTTTGACTCCCCCTGGACGGGACACTAATCCATCGTAGGTTAGCTCCCAGATGACGCTGGTACTCATTTACCAACCATTGGAGGATGGAAAGCTGAGTTGGCTGAGGCGGAAGAAAAGGTCACACAAATATCCGAATCTCGGCAAAGAGCTGGGATCGAACTGGGATCCTCCTGGTTGGAAAGCAAAGATTTTATCAATTGCACCAACCACCTCCAGTATTAAGATTATCAGTTTATATAAAAAACTGTTTCGATAGAGCATCCCAGTCATAAGAAAATTGAGGATAACGCTCGTGCATATAGTCAAGTCGGATCCGGCGTGCATTGAAAGCCAAGCTTACTGTGGCGCAAGATCAAATGTTCTAGTCCATGATACTTCTGTTTTGCAATCATCAGATAAAAGCTATTTCCAAAAGTGCTATGTTTGAAGCAAAGGGACGAATAGAAGTAACTATTTTCTCTTCAGTTGTTTTTCTGTCTTCAATATTATGTGTGCAGTAAATGCTATGGCCTAATTTTGTTGAGTTAAGATTTTCTATTTCACGGGAGGGCAATGATTTTTAACTATCAATGTCAAACTAGACAAAACATCTCTATTATTTACCAAAGTAACCCATATCCATTAAATTTTGTGAGAGCTCTGTGGTTGGCTTGATTTTGAGGCGGACGTCAAATGGCAGGAGGTGCTCGAACTAAAATTCGGACCAAGGGTTCACATTTTATTGCTTCCTTAAGAAACAAATCACATTTTATCCCACCGTTTTGGTAGATAATAAAACAAGTATTCTGTCAGGGTTGGGGCCTAAGGCTTACACGCCAATACTCTTGAAACCACCTTTCGTTGGATAATTAAATAATAATAATAATAATGATAATGATAATAATAATAATAATATAACATTATCAACACAAGCGATAACATTGATAACGAACAAAGCAAAAATACTTAAACTGATTTCCCGTTCTACCTTTTCTGCTTTCCGGTCAAGATGCTCAAATTTTTTGTGTTTCTCACTGAACTGGAGATCTTCACCTCTTGGAATGGGCACCTGACTCTTCGCATCTGTGTCGTCTTTTAAGCGCATGCCCGGATGCATCCGGACGCTGCCCTTCAAAACAGCACTGTCCTACAGAATTGCAATATTCCCGATTACTGTCAGGCATAATTTCCAGCGAACGATAACGTTCTAATAAATTGCGTTAAGCTAATGAGGAAAAGTTAAAGATTATATAACATTTTAATATAAGTGACTAGTTCAAATTTATCTATATTTAAAAGTAATAAAGTTAATAATACATTTAATACACTATTATATTCTATTTAACAGTTATTTAAAAAACGCGCGTTGGATATGAGATGGTAAATAGCTAACGAGACGCGTTGAGTTTTCCCAATCCTTTGATACTTGAAAATTACAAAAGATTTTTTATAAATTGTTAACCGACATTGTCAGATAGTTTCCATATATGATAATTTGGTATATGAGCTAATAACCGAGACTGGTTGTACCAATTAAAACGCTAAAAACGCAACGTTTGAGAAGTTGAAAATTTAATAAAAGATAATAAACTCTTATATAGTTTTGTTTTATTATGCAGATGATCTGAAAAGATTGATATACTTGAGATCGGCCATGTTCATTTCTTTGACATGGCTTAGGCCATTTTCTACAGAATTTTAAGTATTATATATTTTTAATATATAGTCTACCTTACCAGTGAAAGGATATGGGCGGATATGCGGTCCGAGTTGAATAAAGTTTCAGTTCTTAGCAGTATAAATATTTTGCTTCGAAGTTAGCACAGGCGGTTTGTTCCCTGCTATCTCCACCGTACTGACGAAACAGCTGTCAATGATTGCAATCGATTGCTTTTTCCAAATTCCTATTCATAATGGTTTGCTCAGAAGGTAATATTCGCTTAATACATTCATCAACCAATATAAAGTAGTCTATTTTTCCAATGACTTTAAAACACCTGGATAGTCGCTGTATATTCCACGGTATCCAGCAAGTAGTATCCAATGGGTAGCATTCCACCGCGCGACTTCCAACCATTACATAAAAGCGACTATCGAAATGGCGCTAAAACTGTGTGCGTGCGTTTCTCAAAAAGGTGAGATGGCGCCAAAACTGTGTGCGTACGTTTCCAAAATGGCGCTAAAACTGTCGGTCAAAGATGAGTGTTTCTTGTATAAATTAAAAATTGTTTTTTTAAAAAGACATGGAAAGTAAACAAGGAACCAATGAATATTACCCGTATCAGTTGTCTGTTTTAAGGAACTGGATAAATTGTATTTGCAATACTTTCTCATAGAATAACATGGAAATCTTATAATACACACTCGCCCAAAGGCAAGTGCGTATATACAGATGATACAAATCACAAGTGCCGCGTGGCGTATTTGATTACATCTCACTTGTTATAGGATTGTTTAATCAGTATATTATAATCATTTGGTTTTAACTCAAAGTTTAGACTAAATATATTTTAGTTTTCTTTCTTTCTTTTGCAGAAACCTTTTTATGTAATCTTTCGCTATTATAGCATACAGAATAACTGGTCTCAATGAAACATTAGTTTATTGTAATAATTTAACCGCATTTTGAACTTCAAAAAATACAAATGTAGATTCCACGAACAATGAGTCTCAAATTGGACAAAAATTTAAAAACAATTTTAGGATGTAATGCCTCAACTTGTATCTATTGTGTTTTTCCTTCAATTTAAGCTACTAGAAATAAGAACAGAATTAAGAACAGTTTAAGGTTTAAATCACCGAAAAATTACGAACAATTTGCTACGGAAAAATAGCTGTGGTTACACCGGCCGTTTTTACCACGGGTAAAACCACGGGCAAAAAAAAATATGTGTGTAACCGCCTTCCCCGAGGCTAAACTTCCTTCGGGTAGTTACTATAGATACGTCAAAGAGAAAAAAGAAATTACCCATGACAGTAGCCGCACCAAACTAGTACGGTTAGCAGCAACCCGAGGCGGACTAAGCCAATCACGTAACAGGAAAAAGTTAATACGTGTTGACGCGTTGACACCTGTCAGCGCAAAACTTAAGACCACCCCAGGTTAATGATGGCACGTGTAACCGGCTCACCACGGGTAAAGTAAAACCCAAGATGAACCCAAACCGAGCCAGTTTCCCCTGGGAACGACCTAACCCGAGGCGTAGTGTAACCACAGCTAATGTACAGGTTCTTAAATATAAACGGTGTGAACAGCATTGAAGTATTACAAAAGATTTAATAGTAAAAATTTATTTTAAAATTTCCTAAAACAGATAAAATTTTATATTTTATTTCAAAAAGTTATTGTCATTAAATGTTATAAGAGTTAACAAAAAAAATTAATTACTAACAGTTTTGTTTAACTCCATATTTTCGTTGGTATTCTGACAAACATGATCTTCCTGGGAATTAAAAAAGGAGGCAAACTACTATTTAAATCAAGTTTATCTATTTTAAAAATATTTTTCAAAGGATTAAACTGATTTATATCAATAGATCAATTTCGTTTTAGAAAAAGGAGTTACATGTACTGGCGGCAGTGGAGACACCACTCTCAGCGCGCCTGATGAAACACCAACACTTAACACTTGCGTTAGTGCCATGCGACCTTCAATAACGGCGTTTGAATTAACTCAAATGTTTACCATATTTTAAATATATTCTTAGCTAAAATCTCTCATAAATATTGATATCTTCAACTGCTATCATTTTATCATTTTCTGCGACAATTAGTTTTAGATTTTCTGTAGCAATTTGGATAATATTATTGCACTTTTTAACTGAATTGCTTTTATTTCTATCTTATGGCGAAATCTGCTTTAGAAAGAAAATCTGTCATAACTACTGAAAATACTTAAATATTCCTTTGCAGGGGCGTGCGCAGGGAGGGTTCCAGGGGTTCTGGAACCCCTCTTTTTTGGAAACAATGTTAATATTTCTTAGCAAATTAGCGATTTTTGTATCCTTTGATCAATAAAAACTTCAACTTTTCATTAATAGAGACTAGACAGCAATTGAAAAGCAAAGCGAAAATAACAATTATTTCCGAAATTAGACACTGAGTCGTGAATCTGCAAGTCACTCGGTCAGCGTGCAACATCATATTTGTCATGCCTGTATTAATGCCAACTCTCAGTTGCTCGCCATTTTTCAACACGTGGACAATATGCAGCAGCAGAGGAAAATTTCGTCTTTTTTGCAGAAAAAGAGGTAAGTCTAAGCTCGAAATCATGACAATGTAATTGTTTATGTAATAAACCAAAGTAACACTAATTTATTTGTGTAATGTAGACCTTCTACGAGTGAAAAAGATGAGACTTCATCCACTCAGAAGCGAAGAAATGCCACTCCGAATTCTTACAGGTAAGCTTAAGCTTAATTAAACGACGAAAATAAATTAAGTTCTGTCCATCTTAGAGCTTTGAATAGTTAAAAAGAGGTTTATTTCATTCTTGTAATGTTTCTTTTTTGTAGCTCACTTGAGTCTGATTCTTCTGCTGAGCCTTCGATTACTAGTTCTACGTCGGCAGAACCAGTACAAATGGGTAAGTTATTTCAATTCATTGATTGAACTTTGTATTTTTTTCGGGGTGCACTGTGAGCACAGTAGTTACGATAAAAGAAAAGAGTGTTTTTTTTCAAGGGCAATATATTTTGTTCTGTTTAGGGCTGCTGGATTTGTCGAACGAGCTTCTTTTCCTGATAATAAAGCGCCTTCCTCTGAGAGCTATCCTACAAGGAATCGGCAGAACTTGCAAACGCCTAAGGGCTCTTAGTCACATGCCATTTTTTTGGAAAAGATTCACTTTAACTGAAAGTTGTAGATTGGTTAACTACAATGAGGCTAGCTTTCGAGCTATTATAATACAGCATTGCACCCATTTCAGGCATCTTTATTTCAATGGAGAATTTCGATTTTTGGAGAGTCCATCGAGTGTCAATTACATTGTTGAGTCACTTGCTCTTTGTATTAACCTTAGAATCTTAGATATAACAACCAACTATTTGTTGCCCAATTTATCTTTTCTTGTAAATATGAGTGAACTGAAAGAGCTCCATCTTGAATATTGTACCCAAATTAACAGCAATGAAGCTGTAAATTTGCTTGCGAATTCTGCCAGCATTTGCCGCAAATTAGAAGTGTTAAACCTACGAAAATGTGTGCAATTTGAGCAACTTGGGCTAATTCAGATTGCTTTAGGTCGTCCAAAGCTCAAAGTATATAAAATTGATGGAACCGACTATTTGTCAATCGGAGCAGCTTTCCGAATTCTTACTTCTATAACAGCTTTGGAGCATTTTACTGTAACCCCCTTTATTGGTAGCTTTATTGAGGAAATCGCTTGGCCAATTTTGCAAAAGAGATTTCCAAATTTAATCCTTTGCGGATACTAATATATGAAGTATTGAATGTCAAGATTCCTGTTGGCTGTAAGTTAGTTGAAAAATAAAATGTTTGAATAACTGCTATTTTGTCTCGTGTTTCTTTTGTAGATGTTGAAACAGTTGATTCAGGAGATGCAAGCAGGGAAACGTCGAAGGACATAAGTACCTTTATTAGTAAAACTTCAGCTTTGTCAGATAATGCAAAATATGAGATGTTGACAAACCACTCCAAACCTACAGAAAACTATAAATTTCCCAAGATCATGATGCATGGCAAAATGCGCTCTTTTCAGATTTCCTGGTTAAAATCATATCCCTGGCTTGTGTACAGTGAGTCAAAAGACGGAGGATTTTGTAAAAATTGCATGCTATTCTCAAGCTACACTGGCGTTTTGGTTAAAACCCCAATGAAAAATTGGAACAAAGGTAGTGAAACTTTGAAGGGCCATAGCAGCAAAGAGTACCACATCGAAGCCTCATTAAGGGCAGAGAACTTTATCAAAACGATGAAAGAGCCCACCAAAGCAATCGACTCTCTTATAAACAATAGTAGATCTGCAATTATCGAGAAAAATAGAAAAGTACTCTCCAGTATTGTTTCTTGTGTAATGTTCTGTGGAAAACAGAACATTGCGCTTCGTGGACATACAGAGAAGGGGAACTCGCAAGACAATGGTGTAAATCCTGGTAATTTCCTTGCTCTTCTTAAGTTTCGAGCAGATGCAGGAGACGAGATACTTGCTGCTCATTTGCGCGAGGCCTCGTCACGGTCAAAGTATACGTCAAACAGAATCCAAAATGAAATTATAAGTGTTATAGGTGAGGAGATACGGGCAAACATCGTGAACAAAATACCAGAAAATGCTCCCTTTTTTTCCGTGTTGGCTGATGAGATAACAGACGTGTCTAATAAAGAACAACTGTCGATGGCAATCCGTTTTATAGACAAAGAAGGCGTTATCCACGAAGAGTTTTTAGGCTTCAAGGTCTGCGAACGAATTACTGGAGAAGCAATCTCTAATGTCATACTGGAAACCCTACCGCAATGGAACTTAGATATTTTGAATTGTAGAGGACAGGGCTACGATGGATCTTCTAACATGTCAGCAGTCAACCAAGGTACACAAGCTCTGGTCAGAGCAGCTAATCCCAAGGCTTTGTTCACGCATTGTAGGTCCCACTGTTTGAACCTAGCGATCGCACATTCCTGCGAGGATACTCTCATCAGAAACATGATAGGAACACTGAATGAGGTGTGCAACTTCTTTAAGTATTCTCCTAAAAGAAATGAGCTGCTGCAGGAAGTTATAGAAATCGAAAGCCCCGACTCAAAGAAAAAAACTCTGCGGAGTTTATGTAAAACAAGGTGGGTCGAGCGGCATGAGGCCTACGAGGTCTTCTATGATTTGCTTCCATCTGTCCTAAGAGCATTAGAAGTTATTAGCAATGAAAGACTTTTTGAAAATCAATACGGAACTGCACCGTGGAACTTTGATAGCGAAAGCAAAACCAGAGCTGGTTCGTATGCAAATGCAATATCAGGGTTTTCGTTTATCATTACTGAAGTGACTACCATGATGTGCCTCTCAGTTGTCAAGCCACTGGCTAT
>JAOTRI020133359.1:0-11255 GCA_028564885.2 Zoanthus sanctaehelenae
GCTAAATGCTCTCCAAAGTTATAATAGTAGTAATGTAGTTGATGTTCTTGGGCGTAAATATGTTTTGGGCCCTTCTCAGCGCTCATTTTAACCCATGCTGCGCTCTGGCTAAAATGAGCCTGAGTCAGGCCCAAAACATATTTACGCTTGTGAACATCAACTATATTGTTATAATATTTTACTCTTTTTCAAAAATACAAGCGTTTTTATTAACCCACGTAGCAGTTTTCATTCAGTTTTTTAAAAAGTTTCCAGATGCCATTCAAAAATCGCTAATTAATTTTTGCATTGGCAAAATAAATTGTCTGTAATTTTGGTATTACAAAAATTACATAGTGGAGAATCTGTTAACTACATTTTATAAAGTTAGCTATTTTCATGTAAGATTCTGTGCAAGATTTTCCATTGAAATTCTTCGTTTTTTCCATCAATGTTTGGCTTGGTATGGAATTGAGTATATTTCTTCCCACGCGTATTTTGGATATTTTTGTTGGTATTTCAGTTTTGATGTCAATTTTATTTGAAGTTTTCTTTGATTATAAAAGTCTATAAGATGTGTTTTGTTTTTTCCATGTTTCTTATAAGCGTCAGATTTTGTTTATGGCAATGAACTAAAGATGGAGAAAGAACTGGTAAAAAGGTGGTCACCATCAAACATGCGATAGATGTTTTCCTTAAGTGCTGCTACATACTTGTCTAGAAGACAATTTAACAGACGTCCTTCTAGATTCATCTTTAGGGCTGCTTTGGGAGAGTTGGATTCTGGGATTTCCGTCAAGTTCTAAGTTTTGTAAGCAATAAAGTGCTGAATATGAAAAGTTCACCTGTCCTCTCTGAAAGTTCTTGCTTAGAGGGGTGAGGACAGGGAGAAGCTCTTTAAGGATGTAGATGGTTCCTATAAGTTTGGAAGAATCAACCTTACTGATTAGGCCACATGTTACTGCATCGTTGTATCTAAGCTGTAATGCCAGAAGGTTGTCATAGATGGCCTGTATTGCTGCATTAAACGACAAATAACATTGTCTGGCATGCCTTCTTAAACCTCTTTAGACCAATATTTTTGCTCTAATTAGACAACACCAAGGACTTCAGGTAGATCTGTACAGCTGTACCATCAGAATCTAAAGAGCTGTAATTCTTGACCTCGAAATTAATCTTGGGTAACTGGGATGTAAGGATTGAAAAGATAGTTTCTGCATTTGTTGATGTTAATTTTTTTAAAATTTCCATAGTTTAAGACATTTCCTGCCGTTATTCTTAATTTGCTATTCACTTTTGTTGTTATATTCATAATGATAACACTGCTGTTAAACTACAACTGCGGATCAAAGTTTTGTTGAAGTTACGATCTCATTTGTTCCGCTTCCCTGTCAAGGATATGTTTTTATAGTCTAATTAATATGCAATAAGATCTGAACACACGTTGAACTCCTTCCTTCACTTACAAGGCATCAAATTGAATTATTTCCTTGACATATGTCGTCATTTTCTGGCAGTAAGTTAGTAAACAGAAAATTACTACACAAAAAATTAAAAGGTTGGTCATTTTCTTTTCAAAAATATTCTTTAGACACTTTTTATCTTAAATTCTTTTATCTTATGTGCTTGAGGATTATGGCTACGGTTTTTAAAAATAACACTAGTATTTACATATACAAATAGGTTTTTTGCACGTCCTTCTAAAATATTACGAACTTATCTTCTTTTCTGTGCGTGTAGCTCCAGCTAAATTCTGCTAAATATGAAGAAAAAAGATGTTTTCCTGCTCCAAAGTTAGGCAGTTTAAATTTAGCTTGCCTTCATTTGCCTTTCTGAATTATACTGAAAACCCATTGCTTTCTTGCCGTCTTCATGATGGCCTTGACAGTTCTTGCTTTTTCCAAAATTACTTTCATTGATTTGTGCAATTTTTCCCTTTATCCCTAGCTTTTTGCTTTTTTTCCAGCAAAGTTTATTCAGACTTCACGACAAAAACAGTCCTAGCTCATGTTTAATTTGACATTGTTCACCAGTATGTTAACTTTAGGACTTTCTTCAATGTCACTTTGCTTTCCTCAAACAAGGTATCTTTTCTTATCTATATTTCAACCTTGTTTCTTTTGCTGTTTTCTTTTCTTTTGCACTTTCAGCAATGAGACCTTCATCCATCAACCACTCGATCATTTCTTTATCATTCATTCTACGCAACAAATCGTGTTTGCCTGCCCAACTGTAACTTCCACTGCAGGCAGTCCAAATTGCGTTGCACTTTCCACTTTCTTTACTTCTCCAGCAGACTCGTTTGTTGTTGGGGTGTAGAAGTTATTTATGACTTTAGAAAGGCTGTAAAGAAGATTGAGGATTGTGCAAAAGAAGTGCTTTTATGGGAGTTGAAATTACTAATAAGTGCTTTACCCAACTCTAAGCAAAACTCGTCACGTGGTTGCATTTTCCCTTATATGCGTTACTAGCAGCAACATTAAAACATACTGACACTATGTAGTAGTACGATTGAAGCTAGTGTGGTCTACGGATACCCTTCCGCCATGTTTTTGGTGTAACCCACTTACTTTCCCTCTGACTGTTCTTAAAGGCTCATTTGGGTAAACATTAATAGATAAAAAAGAAGCATACTTTTTGAAAAGAAATTGTAAAAAAGATACAAGTCTTTCTACTCCACATCTAAAATTATCTAGATAATACATGAATCTTGTTCATATATGTAGTCATGAAAAGGATGTTTGGTTGAGAAATTATAACATAAAACAAGACAAAGATATTATACTTTATAATTCATATTTCTATTGGTTTTTAAAAGTTTTTGTTTCCTATTTATTCCGATAAACCTCGCCAAAAATATTACGACTTCTTTAGCAGGTAAATATTTTCTACTGAACTTTGGTTTGCAATAAGATGCTTTCAAATTTTCAGAAACAGTTGATTGCCGTAAGCTACAGTGCCATCAGAGAGAGACATAGCCAGACTGAGAGGAAATGGCATGTTGGCGTTGAGATATTTAACGTGTAGAGACAACCTTGTTTTATTATTGAATGGAGTTGGTTCGAGGGAAAAGAGCTATCGAAATCCAGCATAGCTGTGAAAGCTACCACACAGTCAGAAATAGATTGAGAAAGAACAACACTCCAATTCTGCTTACTAATCCATCTTCCAAATACTGTAGCAGATGCAGGCTTTTCGGGGAATTTTTTTTGCAGTCGACTAAAATGCTTTAGTTGTATACTAGTGATTGAACGACAAAAGGACATTGCAGTGATCAGAGGAACCTAAAAGGGGGGTATAGTACTGGACTAAAGTAGTAATACGAAGATCTAAAATGTTAAACCTTCTTGTAGGTTTGTTGACTATCCGCGGTTAAT
The DNA here is from genome assembly GCA_028564885.2 of Zoanthus sanctaehelenae. Lineage (NCBI taxonomy): Eukaryota > Metazoa > Cnidaria > Anthozoa > Zoantharia > Zoanthidae > Zoanthus > Zoanthus sanctaehelenae. The sequence continues at coordinate 3,357 of JAOTRI020133359.1, forward strand.
GCTGTTTATTGCAAACATTATATATATAAAATAGTGAAATCACATAAAACAAAATTACTGTAGTCACCCTCCTTTGATTGTCAGGTGCTCTGTGATATTAATTTTGTTTCTTGATTAAGCCTAGCTTCCATTGCATTAGTTGATTTCACTTGGATGTACTGTAACACCTCTTCAGAACATTATCGGGAGATGTAGTGGGTTTCCAAACAGCGTACCCGTATTTGTTGGAAACAGTTATTCTGTGGTTGCTATGTATATTGCACTCAAGATCGTGTGATAATCTACGTTTTCTAAGTTCTATCTGCTTCACTTGCACCTTTGTCACTTTCAAGGCCTGCTTCATTCTATCACATCCTGACTTTATCTCTTGAAAGCTGATAGGATGTTTCTTAACTGATGATTATCGACGTGGTTGGATCTTTTACAAGGACTGTTAGCATTCTGTGGTAGTGATGGATTAGTTTCAGCATTTTCATTATTGATTTGATTGACAAACACACAGTATCTGTGGTAATGTTGAACTGCATCTTTAATCTGTGATGTAGGTTTTTGGGTTAAGGCATGACCTAGCCTAAGCAATTATCCGGTTGTATCCTCAGAATTTTCTACTTTACAAACTATTCTGAAGAGTCTTGCTTGTATTTGTTTTGGTTTGGTGTTGTACTGTTTTATTTCTTGCTTTCATTGTTTTTTAACCTTTCTCTTTTCCAGTTTTCAAAATATCATTTTGAATACAGCCATCATTTCAAGTTTTAATTTCCTAGGCACATTCCAGCTGCATGCTACTTTTTAGATAGATCTTTCTTCACAAAAATTCGAGGGCAAATACAGTTTCCACCACACGATTACAGCGGTCATCATAATGGTGTAATAAGGGCGTTGGGCATACACAACTTTGCTCATAATTTGAATACGTAAACTATTAGCTGTTCTCATTTCGTTTTTGTTTTAAGTGTATTTTTGTATGTTTAAAGTTCCGTTCATATAAGAATGTCTTTAAGAGGCTTTTTTTTAAAGAAATTTTTGAGGGTCTGGGGAAAATTTAGTTAATAGCGGTTAATTTTAAATGGCATGCCAGTTTTTCATAATGATTGATTTGATATTGGGAGCTGCTGGGCTACATGTGACAAAACGCAAAATGCGTTTTTAGTTTAGGTCTTAGCACTGCACTTCTGTTTTCAAATTAGATTTCGGCTAACCTCATTTGTGGAGGCGTTTTTTGAAATCTTTTATGTTTGATTCGGTGATTTTGAAAAACAAGTTCTCCAAACTTTGTTATGTATCTCCCTTAACAAAGCCATTTTTGACATTTGCTGGATGACTTGATTGGAAGTAAATCGTAAATTTGAAGTCAGATAGAATTGGTTTGCTTTTTGTATGAACTGTCCAACCTCATCCTTCGTTGCATCCCAGAAAGATGGGATGCCGTCAAAAAGCGGACACTGTCTAGTGGTTTTACTCCAATTTCTTTTCTTACTCGAATTTCTTTTTTGCCATAAAGTGTTGCCAAATGCGATGGCTACTTTAGTTCCCATCGAGGTCCTGGAGGATTGTACAAAAATAATGCGACGGTATGCAAGGTAAAGTCCATTGTTCAACTTGACATCAATTTATTGAAATTTATTGATTTAACATCAAGAAAAACTAAATAGAAAAAAACAAAGCTTTTGAAGTAAAACTTAACATTGATGAGTAGCACAATCACCTCCCCATTTTGTGTACCAGAGACTCACAAAATATAGTTTTCAAAAACTATATTTTTATTGAATATTTATAATGTATTGTAACATAATGTCAATAGATATTTTTATTTTGTAAATTTAGAAGCTGTAAAATGCAAATGATTACCAACGATCCTTTGCGAAAGTGGATAATTTTTAAAGCTTTGCTCGTGTTAAGACAATTTGTGGAACTTTTTTACGTTTAGTTTACAAAACAGGTGAATGTTTACATAAAATTAATGATTTCTTCTTGCTGAACTAAAGAAAACTTTTAAATTGTTTTCTTTTAAGTCTTTATCTTGCTGTTAGCTCATTACAATTATGACGGTCATTGGCTGTATAAACCTTATCTAAACGCTTCTTGTCAAGAGTATATGTCCCTTCAACTTAGCATTACCTTTAATAGTGGCAGGAGTAGTCATCAGTTAATGGTTCCTCAACCTCTTCAACACACTTTAAAGTAACTTTCAACAGGTAGAAATCATAGACTGGATCCTCGAATGCAGCAGCAGACTGCTGTGTGACGATGTAAGTCTACCTCCTTCCATACATCCATTCACTCTTTGCTTAAGCACTGTTCATTATCCTCCACAATGCAGTTGGCAATGCAGTAGCGGTGTCTGGCAAACAACCTCATGTTAGGGTATCGTCTTCACACAATGCCACTGGCGTAACCCGTTCACTGACTTAAGTTGCCTGCCAGGTCTGTTTCTTATCACTGCATCATTTCTTGAACCTGGCTCAAAAAACACTCGACGTTTCAGCCGAACTGATTTTGTCCTGGAGTTAAAGCTAGTTTCAGCTGGAAGAGAAAAGTTCTTCACAAGGAAATCATACATACTTTTTGCACTGGTGATTTTTTCTGCCCTTTGCAGTATTGCCTGACTGATTTTCTGCTTGGTGTGAGCAGCACCATCCTGCTTCCCTTTAGCGTGCAATGTTTCAAAGAAAGATCGTTGTATTTGAAAGCGAAAGTGTGCAAGATAAATCACCAAGACAGTGTCGAGACTGAGTGTACTATGCCGCACAGCCATCAGTAAATTCATGCAGTTTCCTCACTTGGTAACCTATATTATCTCTAAGGTATCGATGAATAAGTTCTTGCACTTTGTGCATGCTTTTATAATCTTGGGTTGGGTCATATGATATTACAAACAGGTGTTCTTTAATTATATTGGGCTCCTCTTCACTGCTAGCATTGCCATCAACAACTTTCACAGCATGACGGTTCAAAGTGGTTACATGAAATGACACTTTGGCTACATCAACATACTTTGTATCTCATCTTGCTTTCAACAGGAGTAACCCTCGCAGTAATCATGCACACAGAACACATGTCCCCGTGCCAGATTGTCTATCAGACTGACAATTTGGTCTCGCTGCTATCTTGCCTCAAAAGTGTGACTTTAATATACTGTCAGCAGCTTTTTGAAGTGCTTGAATAGCTGTGATGGTGGTGTTTCTTTCAGTACAAGGCATATATTTTTCTTCTGTCCATCTGGGAGATATTTTCCCATAGGAACGTATTCATAGCGTTACCACCGTACAAGACCATCATCATTCGATTCTTCTGGATAAAGCTCAAATTTATTCACACCACATTCTTCACAAGCACGTTCAGTACATTTCAATTGCGGTACTTTTAACTTGCCTCTTTTTGACACGGAGTCATTTCTACCAGTTCTGTTTGCGTTTTTGGTACTGCATGTTGGGCGTGTTCATCTGTAAATACTTTTCTTAACTATTTACGGTATTTCATACAGTCCATGAATACTAGTTTGTCTTCAACGTGTTTCCGGCGTAAACACGATTTACGATCTCGCTCTTTAGCTTGCTTCACGAAGAATGGCTTCAGGATTTGACTCCAATAGTCGTACACAATTTTGGCATTCTTCTCGGTAATTGCGTCACAGCCTATTTTTCTTTTCGAATGAAGCCAACTCGGTATTTCTTCTTTTAGGATTTTTACTCGTGATTGCATGGTCGATGTTTTCTTCATTTAATTCAATCTTTGATAACGACTTTTTGGCTCTTGACTTTTTACATTTCTATCAAATGAAAGATTTTTATATGCATTGAAAGAAGCACGTTCGTTCGAACCAGATCGCTTGATATTTTCAATTCCTTTTGTGATATCTTCTGCGAAAGCTTTCAGGGCCGTTAATTCTTTCTTTCCTTCTAACAGTTTTCGAGTTCTTGGGCTGTTTGTTATGGTTTTTGAATTTTCTCAGCTTTTTTGCTTGGCTTTCCCGGAAGTGCACTTTGTTAGTTCCACGTTTTTTTGACACTGTTAAAACCTGGCTTTGGATAAATGTCGTCTTGCAACAGTTCGAGCTGGTTTTTTTTTCATGGTGTTTCCTTAATATTTGAAACTCATTAATAATTCATCGAATTGAAATAAAAGAATCATGACCACGGTTTGGAAACGTGATCATAATTAACATATGTTTTTATTTCTTCTTTTACTCCTCAGTTTTAGTTTCGATTGAGAAGAAAAAGGAAACTTTTCCTCATATTTCCAAAAACCTCGAATTTTCTCAATAAAATACTCTGCTGCTCGGTATTTGGAAATGTGATGAAACACTGTCTCGTGTCTGATATATATAACAATCAAAAACACCATATACGCTACAACTAATATCGAGGTTGCCACTTGTCATAAAGTACCCAAGGACTAGAAAAAAACTTGTGGCTTTATACTTAAAGTATAATTGAATTTTTCATTTATTTCAAATTCTTGGTGAATTGCTATTTAATTAAAAGGAGATTGAATCTTTCTCTTATATAGCAGACACCTCATATAGAAGTTAAGCAAGACACTGCCTAATGGGTGTCAGTAATATTTGTGACAGATTATTAAGTAATATATCAAACACGAGACAGTGTTTCATCGAACTTCCAAACACCGAGAAGAGAGTTGAAAATACGACGAGCAGCGGAGTATTATTTAACGAAATTCGAGGTTTTTGGAAATGTGATAAAACACATTCTCGAGTGTTTGATTTTTCTTCTCAATGGAGGAGTAAAAGAAGAAATGAAATCGTCAAAATATATGCTAATTAAGATCACATATCCAAACCATGGTCACTGTTATGATTTTTTTTTTACTTAACAAATTATTAATGTGTTTGGAAAAACTTAAGTTTAACGTACTCTGTGTGCATTGCATCTAGGAAAAAAAATTACAAATCTGATGTGTGCAGAATTCTCAAACTCATTAACAATTCATCAAGTTAAAACAAAATAATTTATAACTACGACAATGGATTGGAAATGTGATATTGCTGTAGTTAACAATATTTTTACAATTTTAGTTCTTTAATAAAATAATATAATACTACTAAATAATATTTCTTTTAAAAATACATTGTCATTTGGAAGCAATTAATTGCAAAGTAACATAAACAAAGTAACCATTATATCTTAAAGTAATAAATTACTATTAAAATTGGAAAGGTGAAAATGAAGATGGATATTATTAATCTTTAAAAATGCCTTTTAGCTTAAGGATTGTTGACTTTACAAGTATCTCACTTAAGAAATACTTTTTGTTACAAAGTATATGAGGTAATAATTGACAGGTTCTTTGAGGATTTAAATATTTAAGTATTACTACCTTTAAAACCTAAACAATGAGTAAAATTTCAAATGTATTTTGTATATAAATATTGATATCTAATATATTTGCAAGGATGAGTGGATTTGGAATAGTTTTTACATACACTAATTTATACAAATATAAGGCATATTTATTGATTTAAACATATTTACTATAAATATCTACAATAAAATATAATTAGTAAAGTTATTTACAGGAAATTATATTATTTATAATTCCGAAAAATTATAACCCAGTGCACATTGACTGATGATGATAACAAAATTCAAGGAGTTTTCTAGGACTTCTCCAGGGTAAAAAATGTTTCAGGACCCAATCCAAACTCTTCTTTGCAAAATAATGAGAATTGCGCAATTCTTAAGCTTTTCTGAAACTGAGTCAACATAAATTAAAAAATGTACAAAATAAACTAAATACCTATGCAGGTTTAGATTTCTTTATAAAACCATTCAAATGTTTTCCACACAATTCCTGTAGTTTAGGGAAATAATCATTTTTTTCCAGGAATTTTACCGAAAATTCAAAAGTAAGTCAGACATAAGAAAATTTAAAAAGATGATGTATTTTAAAAACCTTTAAGGTAATGCAAAATGTTGATTTCTCAATACATTAAATTTTTACCCTGTGAGTTATGAATAGTTCTAAAAACCCTTGAGACTAAAAAAATACAAAATTGTGCCATTTTTCTCATTGCTATGCAAGAGTTACAAAATAAATGTTCTCTGATTATAATCAGATCTACTGTATACTCTGTACTCTATACTACAGGTTACTCTATACTCCGTTCTCTATAATCTGTACTCTCTACTCGGATATACTGATCATAAATGTACTGTATCTATAGTACAAAAAGTGCCGAAAAATGAGTTCAGAACTCTACCATTACCTACTGTATTCCTATTTAGTATTACCACTTGACTGAACTTATTCATAAATGGCCATAATTTTAGTTTGACTACATTAAAACTTGCCCTATTAGTCTTTTTCTTGAGTTAAAGTTTTAAACTGAGTTTTCAAAATTACGTTAATAGGGCTAGTTTAAAAATGTAAACAATCATACTCATTAGAACTATCACCATTAATTATAAGGTTTGTAAGTATTTCAAGTTATTTACATATTTTTTTCCACCAGACCTTTCAGTTTTAATGTATGGCCATTTCTAAATACTTAATTGTAACAAGTACCTGACTGAGACAGGAGGTAAAGAGGTACTAATAATAGAATAATAAGAGCTAAAAGCAGATTGCTTTTTTCCAATTTTCTTTAATATCTTTATTTTGTGAACAACTTATTTAGAAACAAAAACCCTTTATTGACCAATCAGCTTTGGTTCTTAGATTTTATTAATTTACAAAAGTCAAGCAATTGTGACAGGTATATATGTCAGCATAACATCAGAAACAATGAAACACATGCTAAAAACAATCCCAGTCATAATTCCTTACTTATAAGATGTTCTAAAAGTTTCGTTATCATCAATCCAATTTGATCTGGGTTTATCCCTGTAAACAAAAGTATTTGGATTTACCCCTCTTTGGTAGCAATCTCTCCAACTCCCGCTTTCTATCTTGCTTGTTTCACGAGACCCTTTCCCTCCAAACCCACACTATTGCTCTCTTTTTCCAGTTGTTGGCTTGTTCGTTTGGGTCTAACTATTCCGGCTAATCAAGATAAAATGAAGTTTTAACTTTCTTACTAAAGTTTTTGGGTTAGGAAATCAATAAATCAATCCGATTTTGATCCGGGTTCATCCTCGTATTTGGGGGTGACCGGATTTACCCCTCTCTGGCAGCAATCTCTCCGACTCCCACTCTCAATTTTGCTCAATTATATTTGTTTCAAATTTATAATTCAAGAGTTTCCTCACTAAAACATGTTGTATTTGTAACTTTGCAGGAAAAACAACCACACAAATCCAACCAAGTTTTTATTTTATGAATGCACTCTGTGTCTTACTCATCTTATGTGGTCAACCTCACTTCCTATAGCTCTGCACTTCATACTCCCAACAATTTTTTTTGCTCCAGTGGTTCTCATTCTTAATGCTTAATTCAATCTTACCTTTAAAAGGGTGCAGGCAAAGGTGAATATAAGAGGTGTTGGTAATTTGATGTGACCACAGTAGCAAACTTCCGGATTTTTTAAGACTTCCTTTGGAATGTATGAGGTGGTAGACCTGGAAGGCTTGGAAATGTTAATGTCATTGTCATACTATACCTTTGACTTTATTGACTTTCAGTTTTATAAAACTATTAAGTACAAAAACTCATTTAACCTGCAAGTAGCATAGAGCTATTCGGGGCAGGTTAAAAGTTAGACTAATTATTTATAAATATCGTTCATATTAAAAAAGAAAAAAAAGCAGTCAAAAAAGAAATACTAAACGAAGAATTAAATAATTATAATTAATTCATGCAGTAAGATAATTTTTACTCGGGCTACCCCCGTAGGGAGCCCGAGTATAAATTTACCCTTTAGCCAATATATCTATCTATCTATCTATCTATCTATCTATCTATCTATCTATCTATCTATCTATCTATCTATCTATCTATCTA
>JAOTRI020133370.1:0-11255 GCA_028564885.2 Zoanthus sanctaehelenae
GTACTCATTTACCTACCCCGGGAGGATGGAAAGCTGAGTTGGCTTAGGCGGAAAAGAAGGCCACACAAATATTCAAAGTGCCGGGATCGAACTTGGGACCTTGTGATTGGAAAGCAGAGATCTTACCAACTGCGCCAACCACGTCCGCCCCATTTTAAAAAATACTTTCAGCCATTTTAAACTAACGATAAGTTATTTTGGTAATTCGAAGAAAAACTATCAGCATTTGCTTAAGACGAACTTGATAAAGATCGTTGAAAGACCCTATATCGCTTACGTTTTATCATTTCAAAAAGAAAAATTGAACCCTTTTGTAAAACTAGATAAAGTTTTTTTGTGGTTCCTTTTACGTTTTTTTGGGATTTGAAAAGAGAAAATGAGACAGTTTTAGGACAGCTGTCGTTTTTTAAAATTCCTAATGAAGTCCTGGTGTCTAATGACGTAGCATCAGGTACTTGGCCAGATTCCGTTTGAACACTAACACTGACAAACCAAAAATATCTTCGTTTGCGACACAGCGAAAAACAGAGAAGTCCAGTTTGAACAAACTTTGTTAGTCACGTTTTCATTGTAAAACACTAATGACAGCCAAGGACGTCTTACTGTTATTACGTCACAGGTACCAGTCCCCTTCCGCTCGGTTAAAATTTGAATTCCAAACTTCTTTTGATTAAAAATAATAACAAAAATAATAAGACTTTATTTAGGTGTCAGGTTGTTCAGCCGGCCAAAGGCCTATTAATTGGGGACACCATCTTTATCACTTAAAGGTAGACGGAGACCTTTCACATTACGTCACACAAACACACACACACACAGATAGAATCCCCGAGGGCCTACGGTTTAATGTCCTTATCCGAGAAGACATGAAATTTTAACCATTTGCAGATGTTAGAGCAAAGGTAGCACTTTCTCCTCAATTATTTTAAGACCCTGAGTTGTGGTCCGGCTCGGAATTGAACCCGAGCCTCCCGCACGATAGACCTTACCAATAAGGCTAACCAGAAGGCGGTAACAAAAACATAATTAGGTTCGGACAATTTCGACGAATATTCGCATCTGAGTTCATAGATGACAATAGTTTTCATCTTAAGTTTAAAAAATGCGATATAGAGAGAGACTTTAAATGAAAATTACATGTATTAGTAATTTTCACGAGATATCTTTGGGAGTAAATACAAATCAAAGTAATAAATGAAGGACAAAAAAGACTCTTAGAAGTCGTCTTCTTCTTTCTAGAACACAATTTAGTGCTAGTTACGTTAGTACTTTCCTTCTTCTGTTGATAAGAATGAGCGGAGAAACGAACAAACGCAGAGAGTTACGGTCAAAATTTTCCAATAAATTCTTCTCTTACAACTGGGAGCGATTCATTTCAAAATGAATCCAAGACGGCTTTCGAATGTCGTATAATATCGATTATTTAGGTAATCAAATACAATCAATTCATAACGAAACACCACCTTTGTTAGTGCTTCTCGAAGCACGTCAAGTTCAGTTTGCAAATCCCGCATTTTTTGCTGATGGTTTTCTCGTGCTGCCTTCAGCTCTCGTTCCATGTCCTGCATATGAGCATATGGCTCGGCCAAACTTGCGGCTTTTCCATTGGCTGCTCTAAGCTCTAGCTCAAGTCCTTTTATTCTCTCTTCATACTCCATTCGCATGGAGTTGTACTTTTGCTCTACAGTGCGTATTCGCTTGTTATCTTCTTCGTCTCTTTCTTCTAATTCTTTCTCAAGCTTCTTTACCTTATTTTCCAGGAAAACAAACGAAGGAGAATGCTTCTTTGGAGAATCGTCCGAAACTACTTGTGCCTGACCTGGGGCAGAGGCCGCAGCATATATGAGAGCTGGTAACGAGTTAGGATATCGCCTCTTAATAATTTCTTCCATTTCTCTAACCTGAAAAAGGACACATATTCAAATTCACTATCTTATCATTAAATAGCTTGAGACACAAAACAGTAACCTTTTGTCTTGAAGAGTAGAAATGATTGATGTTATTCATTTTAACCTTTGACCCAGTTGATGAAACCCTATAAAGTGACCATTCATTTTGTTTGTCTTGAAGAGTAGAAATGATTGATGTTATTCATTTTAACTTTTGAACCAGTTGATGAAACCCTATAAAGTGATCATTCATTTTGTTTGTCTTGAAGAGTAGAAATGATTGGCGTTATACATTCTAACTTTTGAACCAGTTGATGAAACCCTATAAAGTGACCATTCATTTTGTTTGTCTTGAAGAGTAGAAATGACTGGTATTATTCATTCTAACTATTTAACCGGTTGATGAAACCCTATAAAGTGATCATTCATTTTGTTTTCCTTGAAGAGTAGAAATGATTGGTTTTATACATTTTAACTTTTGAATCAGTTAATGAAGCCCCTTAAGTAACAACTTTTTTTTATCTTGAAGAATAGAATGACTAGTGTTATAGATCCATTTTTCAAACCAGCTAACGGTTTGCTTGTCAAGATGAGTAAAAAAGATGTTCTTAGTTTTGAAATATGCAAAATGATAATCCTTTTCCTAATATAAAAAAGAGCAAAACGTTCGGTGTCAAGATTTCATTCGACTTTTTGAACCACAAATAAACAGCCGTTAAAAGATCGTTCGTTTTTCCAAACCTGTCTTTCTAAATCTCGAATTCTCTTGGCATCAGATGTTCTTTCCGCAGCTCTCTTTGTCTTTTCCGTCTGGTATTCACCGTGCTGGGTCTGGAGACGAGACACCAATTCCTTTAACTCTTTTATCTCCTCATCTTTGCGTCTCAACGTGATGACGTCGCGGTCCAGCATGTCTTGGTTTTCAGCATACCACTTCAATTTACGGTTAAGTCTTTCAATTTCAGATGCATGCCTCTCTTTTAAGTCTTTGATATCTTTTGTGTTTGTATCTTAAAGTTTAAATCAAAATTAAACGTTAGATAAGTTGATGTTCATAAACAATTTTCTTTTAGGGTGCTTTTGTTTAGGCCTTAATATATTTCAGCGCTCTAACAATCAGGAAAGAAGCTCAAAACTTTATAGGCCCAAATGGGCAGTTTCTTATAGAGTCTAAGAGCTAACGATTTCAAAACACCTCAAGCAAAGAATGCGCAACGCCAAGGCCATGTGACCACTTTATACGGCCATTTGAAATATACACTTGCGCAGATACTGTTAAAAGCTCTATGCCTTTCGGATGTATAGATGGCATAAATGTGCTATATAGTAGCAAATTTGAAGCCACGGTATTAGGTAACGGGGCAACGTTGCTCAATATATTGGCTTCAAGTTTCTGGTATTTACAATTACTCTGCCCCCTGTATTTTAAAATCGGACCGGAGGTTACGGCGAGTATCAAACAAAGAACAAAATATCTATCCAAAAACTATTCTATCGCTGTAAATTAAACTAGATGAGCTACAAACTCAAAATTAAAAGACATTTTTGGTCAGTCTCGAAAAAATAATTTGTCAAGGAATCCCAGGCCCGGAATATGAAAGCCAAAAAAATTCAAGGACTTTCAGGTTTTGCAAGTTCACGTGCGAGCCCTGCTCCCGAACTGTAGGAACTCCAGTACGTGGGAAAAACCGAATGCAAATTTTATATGCTCCAAACGACGGCTTAGATTTGTCGATCTCAATTTGACTGCGAGGGTTCGTCTCTGGGTACTCAGGTTTCCCCATCTCAGCGATTCCCAGCCAAATAAATCTGGCTGTGGTGATGTACTCCGAGGTTGTGCAGCGATCGTGTTCTGCAGCCGAGCACCCAACTTCTCCTTACATAACATATTCAAAATGAGACATTTAGTAATGAGAAAATGAGAATTGATCAAACAAAGCAAACTAATGAAGATCAAAAGCAAGATTCTTTCAAACTTGTTCAATGAAAAGTATAAGCTCAAGTTGGGAGAATTTAAAAATATAAATGGGACTGAAAGGGTTAAACCTTGGCTGCGAGAAAGGGTTATTACCACTTCTTTTCTACATAATTTGTATAAATTAAAATAATTTTGTATAAATTAGAATTTCAAGAAACCAAAAAACTACGACAGGAATGTGCGACTTGCATTATTTTTGAGCGGTAGAGAGGATAGGGTGGGTTATCTTAAAACATGAACTCAAACTGTAAGACTTATTTTGCTTGGATGCAAATATATAAATTAAGATAAATTGTAAAAGTAAATACTAAAATTCACATATCAAAAATTGGTTTGAACTGTTTAATATAGATTTAAAAAAATCACAAAACGTATCGCTCTGCCAAACAATAATTAATGCTTTTTGTCACGGAAAACACTGCAGTTTCTGAGGCCATTCAACTGATTTTAACGAGCTTTAGACGGCATTTTTGCATGATGGGAGGAGCGAGCAACATTATGCATGAGTATATATCGTGAAAAATTAGCCGGGGCTTATAATGACAGTTTTTAGTCACCACATAAATTTTGTAATCATACCTATAAAAGGTAATTGAAACCCAATAGCCTGTTACCTTAGTCTAACGGATTACAGAACTAAATAGAAAGTTAAATATGCATAACTAAGGATTAAAATAGAAGATAAAAGCTATAGAAACGCGCGTAACTATAAGATTAGAGTCTCTTTGTTAAAACAGCGCATCATGCTGTTAATGGCCAAGCATTGTTGTCGGTACTTTTCCTAATAGCGTTGTTATGTCATGAGTCAAGAGTTTTTCTAGACCTCTAGTCTCCTTTTGTCCATTACGCAAAATTTCAAAAGACAAGAAGATCTGATGTCTCAATTCTTAAGGATGTTTTGCGATGCTTGTTTTCATGGCGTAGTTTGAACGTTTTTCTTGTAGTTGTTTGAAACGTATTTACAAGGATAAGAATTTTACACGGTATTTCATAAAACACTCAAAATTCTTTCTTCCCTTAGGTACGTCCAAGGACAATATACTTTTACACGGTCATTGATAAGCCACGCTATTTTGTTTTTCCATAAGGATGCGGTACTCTGATGGAAATTGCCGCTGTAGGGTTTTATTAATGGGGTTTGTATTGATGTTAATGTGGCACGTTTTCAAAATATCACTCAAAAACTCTTTAATAGCGCAATAACATTACCCAGTACCGAAAGGAAAAAAAACTGAGGAAATTAGTAAGTCAGCTATACGCTTAAACCTCATTAAACAAATTAAACTTTGAACGCCTCTTTGTGTCGTTATCACGTACGGAAAATAAAACTTTATGTGGTTATGTGGTTAAAATTCCTCAGTTAAAAATACGTTTACTTTTATTGTTCGAATACCAGATGATATAATGGAAATTTACCTCAAAAACATTGAATCACGAACCTCTAAAATTATGCGCTGAAGTTAAAATTGCAAAGGACATTTCGAAAACATTATATAGACATCGCTAGGAAACCCGTTAATAAAACAGCAACAATTTCCTTCAATAAAGCACCGCGTCTCTATAGAAGAAAATATTAGCATGTAAGATTGTTTTTGGACTGATACAAAGAGGAGACTAAACAAGCTCAGTAGTTAAATTCAGAGCATGTTAGTTATTTGTTAAACCCAGCACGCTTCCTTTTAACACAAAAAAAGTCTCAGTTTTGAAGTTTAACTATTTCGGCCTGCAACATAACTTTTCTTACTCGTATAGGCTACGCGAATACAAGGCAGAAAAAAACGTGAAACGGTGGAGAACAAATAACAACTGATTTGTTCAAAAACCTCACTAGCCGTTGCTTAAATAAAACATTTGTTCGCTGTCTTCATTTCTTGACGAAAACCTTACGAGAAATCAAGACCAAATCAATGAAAAGTTGAAAATCAGTCGAAGTTTTCATTTGCTTGAGAAATATCGCAAACCTTGCTGAGATTTTCACCACACAATGAAAACACAGAGAATATTTTTTATATCTTTAATAATTTTGTTTTTCCGATACACGAAAACCGTGTATAATTTAATTTTTTTCATGAAATTGCAAATTTTAATTCACGTGATTTTTGGGCGCCATAGCGGACTTGTTAACCAATCAAAACGCACGTACCATCCACATTGTTTCAGGATCCCGTTATCATTGGCCAAATTCTTAATATTTCAATGCCATAGCAACTAAAATACTTACCCAAAGCCACGTCGGCTCTTTGTAACGCCGCATCTCTCTCTCGCTCAATTTCTCTAAGACGATGCTGCCAGTTAAGTTTTCCGCCACTTTGCTCGTCGAGCTCTTTCGTTAACTCTGTTTCCCGCCTTTTCAAAGACTCTACTTGAGCCTGCAGCTGAGCAATTCGCTCAGCACCTAACGTCGCTGAGCCAGGATTTACGAAGTTACTGACGTAACCACCACTTTCCCGTCTTTCTTGCTTTTCTTTCATGCTGGCTAGCTCAGAAGCTTCAAAAAAAAACATGGTCAAGTAAAGTTTTCATTTGAGGTCATGGTGGCCATGTTGGTGTACTCACAACAAAAGAATTTTGATTATTTCTTTTGTTTTGTACACCAACATGGCTGCTATGTCTGTTGTCCTTTTTGTCTCTTGGAATTGCGTGAAAACCAAGAATACTTATTGTAATAAGTAAACAGCGCTAGTTTTGTAAGAGGCCCTTAAAGGATCAACTACATGCAACTGGACAAATGAAAATTCTACAGCACTACATCTCTAATTAGTTTTCTTGTTTTCTGCATTTAATTTTTTTCTGTTTCTTTTATCTTTTTTCATTTTTTGTTTCTCTGTTTCTTTTATTTATTCTTTATTTATTCATTCAGTTTTTTCACTCTTTTCCTTTCTATATCTTTCTTGTTTTCATTTTTTACAAGCTTAAAATGAGAAAGCTTTCAACTCACCAAGCTTCTGGTTCTCGCTAAACATCCTGGCTTCATTTGCCTTTCCTTTAGCTTGAATCTGTTTGATCTCTTGAAAGAGTCGTTCATTCTCCTGTTGATAGCCCGTAAGAAGCTTCTCTTGTTCTCTGATGTCCTTTTCCAATCTCTGAAGTTCTTCCTTCGATGCGCCCTGTTAAGACAAGTATAGATACAGTAAGCCGTATAAAACTAAATGAAAAGCAGCGGCTGTGCAACGATTGGAGACTTACGGTGCGGACACACGACGCAACATTTCATGCAACATTACAGGCAACAATATTTTTAGAGGTGGACACACCATGCAACATTTCATGCAACATTGCGCGCAACAATATTTTTAGAGGTGGACACACGACGCAACATTTCATGCAACATTGCGCGCAACAGGTTTGTTGCATGCAACACTGCATGAAACACAAACTGAAGTTGAATCGCACTCTTCTATGGCAACAATGCGTGCAGCATGCAAGTTTTTTTTTAGAGGACTTTTTGTTGGACCCCGTTTTGATTATTGAAATGTTGCATGGATAAACACGGCGCGCTATCACGAGAATTGTTGCGTGATTTTGTTGCACCGTGTGTTCACCTCCAAAAAAATTTGTTGCGTCATGTTGCATGAAATGTTGCACCGTGTGTTCACCTCCAAAAATATTTGTTGCGTCAATGTTGCATGAAATGTTGCACCGTGTGTTCACCTCCAAAAAAATTTGTTGCGTCAATGTTGCATGAAATGTTGCTACGTGTGTCTGCGCCTTAAGTCATTCCTAAAAGCAACTGAAAATTTGACAAGTCAAGGTTTAAATGTGTAAGAAGCTGATCTTTAGAGCGTTAGGGCCTTCATCAGCGCAACTGTGGAAATGTTTATGATCATCACCGTAACGGTAGAGTAAGCAGGTGATGAGGTTTAGAGCTGCATTGGCCCTTCATCAGAGCAGATGTAATTAAGACAACTCAAGCTTGAAATTGCTATGATCATAACTGTAAGTAGTGTAAGGAGCTGATGTTTAGATCGTTGGTTCTTCATCAGAGCAACTATAATTAAGACAACTAAAGCTTGAGATTGCTATGATCATCACCGTAAGTAGTGTAAGGAGCTGATGTTTAGAGCGTTAGACCTTCATCAGAACAACTGTAAAAATTTGATGATCATTATTGGATAAAGAACTGCTGAGCCCTTTGTCAGAAAAAGTGCAAATTCGAGTCCTTCAAGCCGTGTTGAAATCAGTTCTATTATCAACGTAAGTAAAGTAAGAAGTTTCAAACGTTACTACTTGCAAAAGTAACTAAAAAAGGGATAGTTTGGATAGTACATGCGTTTTGATTGGTCAACAAGTGTCTTTTAGCAGCAATTTATAAAATAATTTGGATAGTACATGCGTTTTGATTGGTCAACAAGTGTCTTTTAGCAGCAATTTATAAAATAATTTGGATAGTACGTTCGTTTTGATTGGTCAACAAGTGTCTTCAAGTTGTGAAAATTTACAGTTTCACACGAAAAATAAAACTATACATAAAACGGGCTTCGTATATCGTCTTTCTCCCTCCAAAGTCGGAAAACAATTTTATATAAGAAATAAAGCATATCCTCCGTTCCTTCATAGCCCGGAGAAAACCTGGGCATAGCTTGTATGAAGTCAAGCTCGTTCCCAGTGCCCTTTCGTCTTCCAAGAGAGCCCTAGGAACGAGGTTGGTAAGAAGTCTCCCAATGTTCTCCTCGGTTTTTATACCAGGCAACGAATAAAGAGAAAAAACGTTTTATCTCCTAACTGTAATATTATCATTACTATCAAACTTAACATTAAAATTTGAGATGTTCTACCTTAAGACTTCCGCCCTTCACAACTCTTTTCTTGGCATCTGTTTCTTCTTCTTCCTCATTCAGCCTCGAATGCAGGACGAATAGTTCCTGCTTCAAGTCGTGAATAACAGCTTCGTACTGCATCCGGGTACTTTCTCCTTTCTTGGCCCAGTCCCTCTCCCTTGCTGCTATATCGGCAATTAACTTCTCGTTTCGCTTCCTTTCATCTTGCCACTGCAACTGCCATTTTTCTACCTCCTAAAAAGACCAAAAGCCCTAATGACACGACTCACGGATACTGCGTACGTGTAGAAATATAAATCAAACCAAAACTAGCAGTGTCCACAGCCAGTAGCTAGAAGTCATTCACTTACCCGGAAGGAAGGAAAGTTGAGTTAGTTTAGGAGGAAGAGAAGGTTGCACCAATATTCGAATTTCTGAAAGCCGGGATTCAACTGGAAACCTTAATATTGGAAACTAGAGATCTTACCAATTGCGAAAACCGTTTTTTGAAATAGCCAACACATTCACGTAAATTTTTCGCATAAATATGGATGACTTTGGCTCTCATTTGAAAACTGACAGTTCAACTTGCGAAAAAATCTTAACCGTGAAGAATATGTTTTAAAATTCATAGGTATTTCTATGAAATTTTAAAAACATATTCTTCACGTACGGTTATGATTTCTTCGCAAGTTGAATTGTCAGTTTTTCAAATGAGAGCCAAAGTGGACGCGAAAAAGCAGACACAAAAATGGGCTGCCTCTGGTAAGCCTATATAATTAGCTGTGTTGTGAGGAGAAGAGGGTAGCCCAGTGCACGCTTCTAAAGCGTCTTCTGAATATGCTTCGACGGTTAGTTTTCTTCGTAAACATTATTTTCTTATTCATTGCTTTTATAATCGAGTGGATTTTTTTACGCCCGTGGGGTTGGGGGTGTCTGCTCACCCAGAACACCCCCCTGCGTATGGTTCTGTGTACATCACACGAGGTAGCATGATCCATTTTTATTTACCTTTAGCAAAGCTTTTTCTCGTGAAAGTCGATGTTCTTTCGAACTTTTCTCTCCTGAGAGATTATCTTCTTCCAAGGCTCTCCTAAGAGGTGTTTTCGATGACGATATCGACGGTTCTTCGTCGGACCATTTTACGGGTGGTAGTTCTGTATCTTGTGGCCCCACAATGTGTCGTAAGTAGTTTGCAAAAGACTCAACTGAAGCAACAAGTTGCTTTCTAGAGTTGTCTTTGTCTTTAACTTCTGAAGACTTAAGCTCCTTTTTCTGACTTCGACTAACACTTGACACCGATTTGCCCTAGATTGAAAACAAAAAGTTGATATTTCAAGTTTTACCCCAGTAACTCATACAAAACCAGGCTGAAACTTTTATGATAACCACCGTAAGTAGTGAAAGCAGAGGACGTTTTGACAATTTATTACACGGCAAGCCAAATTTCTAGGGCGAATAACCAAATCTTGCGCGCTGATTGGCTGAAAATCAGTCTAATAACTTCCCATGCAGGACCGGGAAGTTATTAGACTAAGAAATAATAATCGTTTGTTCTCTTTTACTAATCTAAAACTGACGCCATGTAATAAATATCTTAATAACCTCGCTTGCTCAGTCTATACTGTGAAAGACCTTGGCCAAATATTTTACCGGACAGACCTCGCACTCGATTATAAAGATATTCTTATCAGTTCGTCAGAGCAACTGTATTTAATACAAACCAAGTCGGAGACTTTTATGACCATCACCGTAAATAGTTTAACGAAGCTGACATAAGAGTGTATAGCTAAATCCTTTTACAAGCCTAGTGGCCCATGGGGCCGGCGCATATCTCCGGATCTTGTAGTGTTAAGCGGATGAGAGTCTTCGACTCTGTCTGGACGGGTCACTAATCTATTGCAGGTTCACTCCCAGCAGAGCTGGGATCGAACTGGGAACCTTGTGGTTGAAAAGCACAGATCATGCAAACCGCGCAAACCACGTCCGTCCGACTGTATAAACGTTCGTAATTTCGACAACTCACGGTTTAAAATTTATAATGATCATCAACACAAGTAGTGTATGAAGTTGTTGAAAGGTTATTCTCATCGACCTAAGCACTGCAAGTATTGCAAAATTCATACTGGGACATTAATGTCCTTATCCGAGAAGACGCGAAGGTCTAATTATTTGAAGATGTTAGAGCAAAGGCAGCACCTCCTCAATTATTTTAAGACCATGAGTGGTGGTCCGACCGGGAATTGAACCCGAGCCTGACGCACGATAGATTGGCGCCTTACCAACTGGGATACCCAGGCGGCGGTTTTTAACTCCAAATTCGCGCGATCTAAAATGCGAAAAGTATTCTTGCTTCTAACATCCTTACCGCCGCCTGGTTAGCCTTGTTGGTAAGATGCCAGTCTATCGTGCGGGAGACTCGGGTTCGATTCCCGGCCGGACCAACACTCAGGGTCTTAAAATAATTAAGAAAGTGCTACCTTTGCTCTAACATCTGCAAATGGTTAGACTCTCACGTCTTCTCGGATAAGGACGTTAAACCGTAGGTCCTGATGGCCATTAGTTAGAAAACTGAAATTACGGTTATTAATGTCACCCTCGTTAAAATAAAGATTATTGTATTGTATTGTA
>JAOTRI020133381.1:0-11254 GCA_028564885.2 Zoanthus sanctaehelenae
TACACAACGTGGGATGTTTCCATGGCAATGCCTAATATGGATTAGAGAAAGCTAATTGATTGTTTTGATAGAAAAAAACTCGAAAAACCTCCTGGAAGAGAAAGGGTTAACTTGTCGATATACAATAGACCTCTTTCATAAATGGCTACAATTTAAACATTCTTTTTATTCTCATTCATATAATCCTTACTAGCCTCGTTTGGAATAAGATATTCTTTTGAATTTTCTGCTCCAACACGAGGCTAGTGAGGCTAATTTGAATGAAGACAAAAGAATACTAAAATAGTTGACATTTATAAAAGAGGTCTATCGCTAATCAATAACTGATCCATCCATGATACCGACGAGAGTCGATCACGCCAATCAAGACCTATCAAACGAGTTTGTCAAGGCACTTTACATTTATACAAGATGGAAGACGAAAAAAGTCTCTCTTTTTAGGAAGTCTCTCATTATAAAACACACTCCGCATGCACTTAACAAAGTAGTGTTGTCTGCTTCCTTTGCAGTTTAATTTATTTCTGAAATAGAATAACTTAGCCTATGCCTTAAAAATACAGCCAATCAGAAGCCTGGGAAATATATATTGCATATTCTATATTCTGCATATTCTTCGTTATCCAACGGGTAGTACTCAAGGGGTAGTATTTAACCCGGCTTTCCCACCATTACTTACGAGTGACTATCTAAATGGCCCTTAAACTGTGTACGTACGTTTCCGAAAAAGGCGAAATGAGTCTCCATAAATGTTTACAATGATTTCAATTTAGATTCATCAGCTAGTGTTCACCAGAGCTTAAAACGTCAGCACAAACTACAGTTTCCCACACGGGGAACAAATTGGTTAGTAATTGCATGTATTTTCAGTTAAGGCATGGTATAAATTAGTTATCCAATGGTTTCTCATGGGATACCCAAGAAATGCCAATGGTCACTTCAGTGCATTTCAGTTCTTTGTATACACATGTACATTCGCCTAAAGGATTGCGTGTATACAGCAAGTCCAAGTGATCATGAGGCCTGGCTGATATTCCATGGTACCCCATGAGAAACCATTGCATAACTACGATATCTACACTCTTTTATAAGAATATTGTTTTTTGCACCGAGGCTGGATAGTTTTATTTTTGGTTGACTTCAGGCTAAAACGAGTTATTTTTAGTAGAAGGCAAGTGTTGCGAGTACACTATTTTCTAGACTGCAAAACAGTTTTATCCTTCGCCCGAAGATCGAGAGTCATATGGGAAACTGGCGGTAAATACAGACAGATAGACAGTGTTTTTTTATTTGGCGTCGTATAGCAAAAAGTACATAAACGTTTATCCAAAGAATTTTAAAATATAAACTAAATTACCAATCATACGTGAATAACAAGTTATTAGATTAACATGGGGGAGGGGTGTTAAGTTCTAAGGTATGTCCTTTTTGCTGTCTTTCTCTTTCCTTTTTTCGAAGCATTCGAATACATGTTATGCTATTAGTTTCTGTAATTTAGCATTTCTGATAGATGGGTTTATTAGAAAAATGAATAATTTGATAGGTGACATCCTGCTTGTTTTTATTCTGTATTCTTTTCTAAATAATCTAGTTACAAATCTCTTTTTTCCTGGTAAGTGGGGCATAGAGTTAGAAAATGGTATTCATCCTCCATTTCTATTTTACAAATTGGACAGATTCTTTCTTCAGGTTTCTTAAACAGTCTCGAGTGAAGTCCTGTCTCTATGGCTAATTTGTGGTTGCTTAATCGCAATTTTGTTACAGCTATTCTGTGTTGCGTATTGGAGACCTGGTGTAGGTAATCTTCACATTTGTAATTGTCTATCGTTTTGAATTTCCGATATATAGGTTCTCATTTTGTTGCTTTGGTTAGCATCTTTTCTAATGTCGTTATTTATTTCACTATGCCATCTTTGTAGTTCGATATCCTTAAGTCGTTTCCTGATCATGTTCATGATTCCTTTGTCCCCATAAATCATAATGCGCTTTCATCCAGAATTCTCCTAACCCTATCTGATCCAATAAACTTTAGATTTTTTTGCTCCAGGAAGCTTTATTTTCATTTCATTTAATGTCATTGTATGCTATTTGGGATAACTTGTTTTTATTTTTGGTTAAGGTTAACCAGAACTTCAAACTTCAACATTGGGCTTCAACTCTCATTGGAAATCTTCTTGTCTCTGCCTTGCACGCATTATTATTGCAGTATTTATTTACTCCAAGCCGCCATGTTGCTTGAGGCTGAAAATGTTTGGGTATTACTGATAATAAATTCATCAAGAACGGGAAACTCCTGTTGGTAATTTCTTAAGCAGTTGAGGCGTTAACAATAATAGTATGGGGCCCCCATGTAGATATTAGGCTATTCACCATCACCGCCAACACGTTAACAATAATAGTATGGGGTCCCCACGTAGATATTAGGCTATTCACCATCACCGCCAACACGTTAACAATAATAGTATGGGGTCCCCATGTAGATATTAGGCTATTCACCATCACCGCTAACACGTGAACAATAATAGTATGGGGTCCCCATAAAGATATTAGGCTATTCACCATCACCGCCAACACGTTAACAATAATAGTATGGGGTCCCCATGTAGATATCAGGCTATTCACCATCGCCGCCAACATGATAGGACCAATAAATTTTACACGGTTAGGCCAAAATTATATAAACACCGACGCAGTTTCCATTTAGGATAGGACCGAGTTTGGTTTCTTGTGGTTTAAATCACATAAAGCCTTTGTTTTCTTCTCTTAAGTACTCAAGTTTGAATATCTCTCCTTAATTTGTGCCACTTTTCGATATGACGACTAGGCGAAGAGATCATAGAATTCCAGTGTTCCTGACCAGAACCTTGAGAGTTGAATCCCAGAAGCGTTGTGCCCAAATTTCCACCATTGGAAGAAATGTCAAAGTGATTGGCAACTTTTAGTACCATTGTTGTCACAGAGATTTGGTCAGCAGATACGTTGAAGTTAAATTTCTCGTTGTACACAGGGCTTAAAGTTTTTCTTTTCACCCGTGTGTTGGCTTTGTCTAGCCGAACACCGTCACAGTAGAGGGACAGTTTAACGTATGGATCTACCAGGAAAGTAAAACAAGTTCAAAAAAATTAGATAAGCAAATATTATAACATCTACAATAACAATAATGATGATGCTTGCTAAAAAGTTAACAAAACCCTTTACAAGTTAGTTGGCCCATGACGCCGGCCCTTATCTCCCGTTTCTGTAGTGTTGAGCGGATGAGAATCTTTAAATTTCCCTGGATGGGACAATAATACATTGCAGGTTAGCCCTGGCAACAAATGCTGGTACTCAATTACCTACCCTGGAATTCAGGATGGAATCTGGGTTGGCTTAGGCGGAAAAGAAGGCCACACAATTATTCAAACTGGGGATACCGTGGTTAGAAAGCAGAGATCTTACCAAACCAGATCCGCCCTATCGCACTAGCCTTTGCCGAATTTTGAATATTAATGCGACTTTCATTTCCGCCCAAATGATTCCTAGTAACTGCTGGGAGCGGACATAGTTGGCGCAGTTAGTAACATCTCTGCTTTTCAACCACAAGGTCCCCAGTTCGATCCCGGCACTTTGCCGAAATTTGAATATTTGTGTGGCCTTCTTTTCCGCCTAAGCCAACTCAGCTTTCCATCCTCCCGGGAAAAACCAGCATATGCGGTGAGTAATAGCCAAGGAAAACATGGCATAATGGTCGCTGTTATTAAAAATTTCAAATCGATTATAAGATCTCAAAATCTTCAATTTAATAATCTTGAATACATAGCTCTAAAAATTGAGAGATCCGAGCACATTTTGTCACGCAACTGGTGAACGTTGTCGTTGACAGAAAATTATCTTTTAATCTATCAGAAGTGAAATATACCGTTGAAGGGATGAAGGCAAGAAAAAACATCAGTGTGAAAGTTATCAGATCAACTATTTACAGGCAATGGGGGAAGGCCTAGCAATAGTATCACTAAAGAACAACTCAAGTATTTTATAAGTTTCCGTTTTACAGTTCCGTAAATTGCCAGGATGTTGGGTGTGAGTGAAGCAACAGTTAGGAGGAGATTTCACGAGTTCCGTTTATCAGGTCCGTCGATCGACTTATAGCGCTATTTCAGATCAAGAACTAGATGACCTTGTGAATGAAATAAAAAAGTATTACCCAAACAGTGGTATTACAGAATTGTTCAAGGTACATAAAGCAAATAAAAAATACTTTTCTCTCATTAGCGTCCTCGTTTGAAAATAGCTGTCGGTTTTTAGAAATACATTGGAAACCCGCCTTACAACCAACTCGTTGATACAAAAAATAATACATTCAGACAAGTAGCAAAAGAAAATTACGTAAATGTAATGTGACGGGCTTGATTATGACTTTTTTGTCCATCTACTCGAGCTGAACCATGACGCGCAACTGACTTCTTATAGCGCCGTGCACTTACAATGGATCACGTTTCGGCAAGTAGTCGATAAATTATTTGAAGTAATCGATAATCTGCACACATAACGATCACCGCACCATATATAACATTAGGTATGCAGAGATATCAAAACGAAAAACACAAAGCATGTTAGGTGTGCATATAAAAACGAAAGTTCTAACTAGAAATTGAACGTTGAAATGTCATAATTGCATGTAGAAATGTCATAATTGCATGTAGAAATGTCATAATTGCATGTTGAAATGTCATAATTGCATGTTGAAATGTCATAATTGCATGTTGAAATGTCATAATTGCATGTGCACAGCCAATAATAACTTTGAAAGGGAAAACGCTTCATATACTTGGCCTGTGAAGGGGTTTCCTTTTAAGAAACTGCAGTACAGTAATCAAAAGAGATTACTTAACCCGTGCACAAATAAAATAAATTAATATAAATTAATGACAACTACCTTAAAGAGACTTCTAAGTGTCAATAAATTCCCCGCTCTCCCAGTAAAGAAACGAAACTAGTTGTGAGAGATCAAAGTGTTTTGAATGAAATTGAGGCAGTAAACATCTGCACGTGGACTTCTTATATCGCCTTTCTTTTTGTTACTACGAAAAATGACTTTGTGAAAGAATAATAAAACATGTGGTTCTCCAAGCCTTCATTGTCTGGTGAAACCAGATAAATACGATTTAAGAATATTTATAGGGTTTTCACTGATCTGTCGTTGAATTTTCCCGAACGTTCGCCACGGCACGGAACACACGGGTTATCATTTTTAGATGAAACCTACGCACCTGTTCGTTCATCACCCGCCTTACACACACTGCGCACCCTCGTGACAGTGACAATCAATCGGCCACTGATTGGTCGAAAACAAAGCGAGACGCATATTTCTCCGTATTCCGACGGCTCCACCTAGAATATTTGAAAAGAACGTTAGTTGTGGCTTCAGTTCTTAAGATACCAACTTATCTACTAACAACGTATCTTCATTTTATTTTTATAATCGTCTACTTAACAATTTTTTAGGTATAATAGAAGGGAATATGAACTTAAAACTTAAACTTTTTTGATTACAACTGTACTGAAGTTTCTAATGTTAAGCCTTTGTTGGGGCGTCCGTTCTGCACGATCATGAGAAAATATATAATTTAAATAGATTTGTTCACCTTATAAACAAGTTTATAGCTAATTATTAATCCACGTATATAATTATCAACCTAATAAATTAGCTATCAATCTATATCTATTAAACAAGCAATTTTCGTTAACTGTAAAAAATCAGTTCATGTAATTGGTCAAATTTGATCGCGTGATTTTGGTCTATTTGTGACCAACCTGCAAGACCGTGCCTCAAAAATCAGAAAATTGAAACCACTACCTATATCAATTACAAAAATGGTTTTTATTGAGTTTTTATTCCAGGGAAAGTTTCCTTTATCAGAATATACTCTCAAGTCAATTATTTAATTTGACGGCGTTACGGCAATTTTCCCGCTTATTTTAAAATACGTTTAAAGTTTAGGTTTTTTGTGAAGCAGTTTGGGTCATTTTTGATCTGTTTTCTTTTTTGGTTTAAAATGGAATTCAATCCTTAGCCAGATTTGTTATTATTAAATTTGGTTTGTTTTAAGTTGGTGAACATTTTGGAGACGGAGAATATTAATAATAATAATATATAAATAATAATAATAATAATAATATAATAATAATATTAATATTAATAATATTAAAACAGTTTTTATATAGCGTTTATTCTTAGAGCTCTAAGCGCTTTACAAATATATACACGTTAGTAACAGTTTGAGGGTCTTAAAAAATCGGCAGCCGATATATAAGAAGTGTCCTCCATAGAAGAGACAGACCACAACACTGGGATCACCACCCTGCTCTTTGAGAAAAGTGTGTGGGTTCTTTTAAGTCCCTCGACAGAGTGATCGAGAGACTGGATCTACGGTTTTACGTCCTTATCCGAGAAGACACGAAAGTCTAACCATTTGCAGATGTTAGAGTAAAGGCAGCACTTTCTCCTCAATTATTTTAAGACCCTGAGTGTTGGTCTGACCAGTCATAACCAGGCGGCGGTTATATATAGATTCCTCAGTGGCTGTATGTGTTGCGCCTTGCATTGCGGTGAAGTCAGGTTGCTTATTTTTAAAAATGGTTTAAAGACCTTGAGTTTGTGATTTGCGTACACATCACGTGTATGCCCACTTGCTGCCAACACAATGAAAGAATAATGTGAATAATGAACGGTTGTATATACCATTCTCCTTAAGGGGTTTTCAAAGTTACAACTACAACATAACGATTTATATATTCAATAGCATATGGGCCAAACAGGAATTGACGCAACTAGTGAACTACATTTTGTGAAAAGAACTTCGACTTAAAAAGATAGACCCCAATGCTCATCTCACCTTAAACAATTTGCTACTCTGCAAAACCATCCACTTGATGATGGAAAACGAGGGCCTGGTATCAACATTCTTAAGTTCGGAGAGCGGAAACTGGATATCACCAATGACGTCATCACCGTATTGCTCTTGTAAGCTGTCCCGTTCGTTTACTACTCGAAACTGAAGAGTATAATCTTTAATTCTATCTTTAGAAAAACCTGAGATGATAAAGGTCTCGTTAAAGACTGGATCAGCAGTCTCAGAAATAGTTTTTGTTCTCTGCCAGCAAAACT
This sequence comes from Zoanthus sanctaehelenae, assembly GCA_028564885.2. Classification (NCBI taxonomy): domain Eukaryota; kingdom Metazoa; phylum Cnidaria; class Anthozoa; order Zoantharia; family Zoanthidae; genus Zoanthus; species Zoanthus sanctaehelenae. Next base: position 7,145 of record JAOTRI020133381.1, read on the forward strand.
GCTGAGGCAACAAACTGACTTTAACAAACGGGTTGATCCCTTCTCGGTTGTCACGTATTGGCAGATTAGCCGCTTTAATTATATTTACCTGCAGTTCGTTCTTGGAAAGGTTGTAATGTAAAGCAAACCTCAATTTACCAAGATTCTGAGTCGATTTTTTCGTTAATTCTTCTTCAATATTCTCTATGATCCGGGAAGTTATCTTTTCTTCTTCCGACATTTCTGAACTCGTGCTTGCGTGCTCCGTCGAATCCTTAGTAATAGCATCATTCAACTTTTTATCATTGTCTGTATTCTTTTTCAAGTTCATTGCGTCAATACTTTGGCTTTCATTTGTATCCTGGCAACCAGGACTGAGCGAATTTGTTGTGCTATCAGTTCCATCGGAGCATGTGCCCGCACTTTCTTCATTGTAACACTGCGCATGACCATTACCCATCTCTGCAGAGCTGCTCAAGAGCCTGTAGTACTTTCCCGTATTTTTGTCTCTTTTTAATTTTGCACCTTGCACATTCAGTGCAACGGTGTTAGGATGTGACGAACCGACAACAGTGTCACCTAAAACAACTTGGATCTTTTGAGCTTCTTTTTCGCTTTCACTTTTATGTTTTTGACCCCTGACTTTCCTGTAAGTTGTTATTCCAGCAAGGATAAATAAATAACCGATTGCAACTCCCATCACAATAGGAAACATGAGCAGTCCAAACACACAAACCAGCCCTGAATGTTTCCATATGAACTTGCTAACGCTTGAGCTAGAGCTGGTCGGCTTGTTTCTTGGATCAAAATCTGTAAAACACAATATGTAACACTAGAACACATAACTCCACGAGTTAACAGCCATACATTTAACATGCGCTTATATTAAAAGGCATTTTTGTTTAGGTTTATACCTCGAGGGGATAAAATCTCAATGTAAGTTGTAGTTTTTTATTTTCCAGTGGAATACGCTTTTTTCGGAATATATCGATCCCAAGAAAGGTTATAGAGGGGAGTTCCAAGTACAAGAACGGATACGAGACTTCAAGTCCACGCGCACTTTTTCAAGCAAACTCGTAATCGAGAGAACAAGATTTCATTCAAGAAAAATTTGGTCGTGAAATCTCGCACTCGTAAACTGTACTCGGATAATAAGGTGTCTACAGACGAGAAAGATTCCTGAGATACTGATATATCATACATTTTACTTCCGCGTGTGTAGTGAGTAAAACTCGCTTTGCAATCGTTTCAAACGCAATTTAAGACCATTGTTTTTGAGCCAATTGCAATGTGAGCTTTACTGCAACATGTACGGAAGTGAAAATGTATGACGTATCAGTATCTCAGGAATCTTAAAGTTGCCGGATTAGGAAAAATATATAATTTACTGACAGACAAAATTTTAATAATGCAAATAAATTGAAAAGTAAACAAAAGACAGCAATAGTTAGGAGACTGGGGACGAGATTATAGTAGTTGAATTGTTCTACCTTGCGGCCGATTGCTGAAGTGTATGTGATAATTGTTCTACCTTGCGGCCGATCGCTGTAGTGCAGGTGATAATTGTGAATACCTTTCAACTTTGTTGACATCAACCTATTCACTGCTCCATTAGAGCAAGTCCGATGCCCAAAATATCGACCAATTGATTTGAGAATTGCTACAGCATTTTGATCAACTGCGATAATTTTGTATTGTATATGCAAATTTGTTATCTCAAGTTTTGAAAGGTTTTCAGGCTGCAAAGATAATTAATTATTTTTTATATCCTAGACATAAAAATGATATTTTTTGGTTAGTAATGTAAAAATAAATGTTTTTAAAAACCAACATGTAAATGTAGCCGGGACTGAATCGGTTTTCGTGAATTTATGAGCTACGTAATATTACATACTAATTACATTGCTTTGAAAGTTAGTACAAGTTTATTAGGAACATTTGCCAAAAAAACCCCAAGAATACTATAAAAGCTATCTTAAATTTCCAACAATAAAAAAAGCAAATCTTTTTTCCACAAAAAATACTGAAGATAAAAATAAATGATTATAGCATACATGCAAATTAAAAGCACATATTACAAGTCAAGTATATGGCAGTTGAAACCAAGATATCTGACATCGATCAGTTTGTAACTAACATTGTTGACAAAAGAAGAACATTAAGCTTATAAATGGCAATATTTTACAGGTTCTTAATAAACGTATTATTCGTCAGGAAGCTTTAGATAATTTCTTTCCCTTTCAATATCTAATGTAAACGTACGTCTCTTACTTTAACAAATGAGAAAACGTAAAGCAATTGAGCAAATTTCAAGATTATTGTACACAAAGAAGAAAACTTAAATCCTTTCTAACATTCATAAAATAAGATAAAAAATTAATTGGTTTTGTAGCAATAGATAACACAAAACAGCATAGACATAGTGTTTTATTAATTAATACGATTGTAAAAAGAAGTGTTTAACTTCGTTATAACCGTCTTATTTAAAATATTTTCTCATGATTGGATAAATTATTTCTTTTCTTTCAAAGTAACGTCTTGGAAATATGACTTCATGCAGTATCGTTTAAGCTCCTTCAACACTACCTTTTATATTGCACTACTAGAGAAACATGCATTACTGTTAAATGTTCGTACAAAATATGTGAAGTTTTAAGTGTTAATGGTCTTGCAACAAAGGCTAGAACTTTAAATCTGAAGGTTTTGAAGCCATCACACAATGATTCTGTTGTGTCTAATTTATGCTTATTCTGTTTAGAAGTTAAAAATCAATGCGTCACTGTGGAACAATATATTTAGCTATCTAAATTGATAAGTGAACAAAAGCACATTAGAAGGCATATGGTTTTCGTTTTTATCCTTTTCACAAAAGCAGCAGAAATTGGAAAAACAAAACATCAAAATGTAAAACTAAAATTTCAAAAGATTAAACCACTAGCCATGGCGACCGTTTTTTTCTCACAACTGTTCAAACAAATGCACTATGCAGTTTCCAATGCAGTGGAATACTGCAAGGAACAGCCTAAACGGCTGTGATTTTTGTCCGGGTTTCCGGCGTAGTCCGTTGCGAATCAAATTTTCTTTGACTTACCTTTAACAGTTTTCTGTCGCGTCACATCTGCTACAAGACTTCGAACGTACTTTCCGTTGGAACACATCATCGAAATTATGGCATTTTGATCTGATCCCGCAAAGATTGTGCCTTAACATATATATATATATATATATATAGATAGTCTAGACACCTACTGGCATATTAAGTTTAGAAGAAGTTTAAGTTTAGGAATCTTGATGCGATTATTTGTGCGACCTTATAGCGTCTGGATCAAACTTTTACATCTTTTGAATTAAATATCTCGATCGATGGCTAAAATTAGCACGGTAAAAGTACTACTGCTACTAATATTTACCGAGCAACGATTGAATCAACTTTACAATGTCAATGTACATTTGCATAAAAAAGAACTGCCGCATTCATTGTGACAAAATACAGTTATTTGTTTTGAAGTCCGCAGTTAACTATGGCTCGCACTCATAGCTTTAGGAAGGTCTTCAATGTAAAATGTACAACACAAACCTTTTTCAAAGTTCATCAAAGGAAATGAACATTTTAGAAATAATCTTAGCTAATAGTCTCTCTTTTGACTATAAATGTGTCTCTTCAGTGCATCTGCATAGGTCTTCCTGTCCTGATTCATTAGAAGTGCCTGTGGTTCAGGTTTTTTCTGTTCTCGTAAAAGATGTTTGTGAGAAGTTTATATTTATGAGTTTTAGTGAAGTCTCTAGGTGAAACATACATTTTCATAGATATTCAGAGCCTAAGCATGAGATTGCTCTTAAATTATTCTTCTTATTTTTGGTCAATTTAAGAAGAATTTTGCCCTTACTCCGACGAACGACTAACGTCCAAAACATTAGTAAGTATTCTCTTTTTATCGGTGTAGAATTTACATATTCATTACTAAATAAAATTGGGCAATTTATGCCTCGTTGTTCTTATAAAGTTGTTATGATATTTAATATAGATAGGACCCTACGCGCGCTCTGATTGGTCGAAAATCTATGTTTTATCAGAGTTTATAAAATAACCAAAATAGTACGCGCGCTGTGATTGGTTGAAAAACTGTGGTT
>JAOTRI020133392.1:0-11254 GCA_028564885.2 Zoanthus sanctaehelenae
TACATTTTTATTACCAAATTGTTTCTTTAGAAACACCGACGCAGCCCAAACTAGCTTACCGCTAGTTATTTTTCTATCAGAGTTAAAAGAATATTGAAAGAAAATGATCAAAAATTTCTACCTCGCCGAATGCGTTATCTGGAACCTAGAAAAGTACAAACTTCTTTTCCTGAAGATCTAACAAGGCCATTAGCATTGCTATTATGCTGTTAATTATCAAAGTACAAAATATATTGTGTCTATCCTCAGTTCCACTTTTACGTTAAGCGAATTAAGTGACACAATTCTTATCGGTTTCAGAAATGCAAGGCAACTTCAAATCGCGCTTATCGAAAAAAACTTGAAAAGGTCTCATTTTTTTAAAAGCTATACAATAAAGTTTTTCAAATTTTTTTCTGCGAGCATAAATATATTACGAAAAGGGAATTGATGTAACCGTTAATCTCGCTACTGCTACTCGTGTAGTAGTAACTCTCTGAAATAACTATTCCTATGACAGAAGAAAAAATAACTTTCTTACGCTCTTGTCGCTATGCACCTAACATAATGGTGTACATTGCATCTTCACGACTATACCGGATCCACGACCGGCAGGTACGTCTCACACACACTGTATAGCAGTGTAATTTATTATATACGAACAAAAACATTTTGGAATGAGAAAAATATTGCGCATTATAACGTTTTTAATGAAATAAAGAAAAACAAAATGAAAGTAAATCTTCATATAATGAAAAGTAGAGTGTTTTTTGAATAAGACTTGACAACCGAGCGCATGTAAAAAGCTAACATCGTAAAACTACTTTTCAAAGCCTGAAGACCTTTCATTTTCGATAAATTGTCGGACTGAGAGATTAAACTGCATTTGTGAAGCTAAGTTGTTAAGATTACACACTTTTCATCGTGAATAAGGAAGTTGTTAATACCTTTAATTGGCTTCACAGAGATTTGTTTAACAGGTAGTAATAATAATAATAATAATAATAACACGTAACACGTTACTTACGGTCACGGAAACATCTCTTTTCTTTTTTCTTTAATTGCTTAGATGATAGAGCATATCTGTATATTTGAACACATGAAATGGAACCACGGAATCCTTTCCCAATGATGACCTTCTTGTAGCCACGCAGAAGGACTGGTAAGTTAACTCTTCTGGCAATAGGCTTGCCATTTTGATAAAGTATTGCTGTCCTCTTTTTCTTGCTGTAAGTTACGGCAACATAAGACCATTTACTACCAGGGATGGAAATTCGACTAGTAACTTGTGGTAATCGACTATAACGCCGTGCGCGGAAGGATGCATAAAGGCGTCCACTTTTTAAACCAAAGTCTAGCCCAAACCGAATGATTATGCCAGACGAACGGAATCTCCTTGGCTTAATCCACAAAGCAAACGTAATCCCTTCGGCTGGGACAAGTTTCCGAATTTGATTTTGTTTTATAGGGAAAATACCCACTGATCTACCAAGGAAGTAGGTAGAACCCTTTGGTGAACCATTTGGGCCTGGTGCCGGTCTAGTAAATCTGAGGATGCCTGGGGGATTTCCATTCAAACTATGATCCAATCCTTTTGTTTCGTCCGTGAGTGGATATAAGGCAACAGCACGAGATGGTTCTAAGGAGTACGACGAAAGGATAAATCAGTCGTGAAGACATATAGATATAACAAAGAAAACAACATATTTTCTAAAATGGATTTTTAGGACAATAGACAATACTTTATTCACATTCTTTTTTACATGTTATCATTAAGGATGAAAAAATAAAACATACATGTTTTTGCATAAATTAAATAAAGAAGTGTTACTATTTAAAAATATATATTTTAGTTTGAATGCCTAGCCACTGTGTTTTCGTGTCAGTGACTAGTCATATAAAATAACATTTTTTGTAACAAATTATGATGTATTCACAAATTGTCAACAAAATCTAACAATTTACATTAATTACGAAACATATAAACTGAATATAAATTATTGCACGTAATGTAAAACTTTATGGAATTAACATTGGTTCTGTAACAGGTATTGTTTAACATTTTTTGGAAAAATGTTCATCTTTTGTTCATTAATTTGTATTGGCAATTCATGCCATAACTTAAATGCTTTTGTTCTACTAGATGTGTAAATACTGAAAACTTTTCTATTGCAGAAAGATTAAACTCACCCGAACTAAAGTGTTCAGCAAAAATACTTTTAAGGGGAGATACAACAACTCCTTTAATGGTTGGTCTAACATTGCTTTCCCTTCGTCTCCACAAATCAAATAACTTCTAATTTACACTTTTATCAAATCTAGTGGAAAGCACCACAAAGAAATCTACTCCTTTTGTCGAGGGATAAATATTTCTTTCACTTTTAACACAAATCCATATAATTTCTCAAAAGGTGTTTCGTGTAACTTCACATTCCACTCTCCAAGCCCTAGACGAACATCTACTGTTTTGATGTATGTGATTGACAGCTCCCATTGAAAAACTGACCGATGGGAATTTTCCGTTTCCTGAGGAACGGAAAATTGCAGAACGGATTTGAAGTATTGAAAGGCGACATGAGAGTCTCTCCCTTCAACCACACCCCCCATTTTTTTCACTCCCGTTCGCACGTTCATTTCCTCTCCCCAGTTTCCATGATGAACGCGCTTGGATTCTCGATCTCCCGGCGAAGGAAGGGACTGCTTTGCAGTCTAAAGTTTGTAGAATATACCAGTGTTTTTTTTAAATGCGTGAGCAAATGTATGAAATGTGGATATTCCGTGATACTTTATCGTCGATTAGGACACCTATGTATTTTACGCGGTCTTTTCTTTCCAGTATTGTGCTTGTCCTATAGTTATTTATTTTTATTTCAATAGGATTGGTCAGTTTCTTTTTTGGTGGTTTAATAATCACACACTTAGTTTTTTTTATATTTAATGAAAGCTTATTCAGATCACACCATCTTTCACTCTGAGAGCAAACACTAAAACAATGCTCAAAAGGGAACGTACTCCTTTAGATGGTGTATCAAAAAGATGAGCCTTGGCCGGTGCGTACACTAGCCGTAGCTAGCGGGGGAGGGGAAAGAGAAAGGATGGAGAGAAAGGATGGAGGGAAGGCAAGGGGAGAGAGAGGGGGGAGTGGGGTAGGGTGGTGAAATAACATTTTAAGACAAAATAGAAGCAAACAATAACTGGAAATTAAAAACCGAAAGACAAAACGTAATAGGAGTTAAATAATGCTGCAGTAACTGATTTTATATATAACACCTCTTTGAATGGACCCCATCAAAGAAATACTTCACCCCCAAAACAACCCGAGTTTAGCTACGAAAGTACCAAAAAAAACCTTCCATTTCTGCAGATTAAAGTTCAATTAGGGATGAAGGCTTGTGTATTTAATGTGAATCTGTGTTATTTACTCGCTGTTTTAAAAGAAGGAAGGAATATGAGCGAAACTGAAAAATAATGCTAAAGTTACTTCCTACTGCTCGTAAGATTTCATTCTATCATAAAAGATAAACTTAAACACAAAAACCGCAGACCAATATAACAGTTACCATATTTGTAAATAAATACTCACTCGTTGGCTTTAACGGCCTAACTGGTCTTGTAATAGCTAAAAGAGAACCAGATTGATACAATATTTAGCCAATTTTACCTTTTTAATGTCTAGAGAGTTTAATCTGATCTACTCGCGTCTTGAGATGAACGCCCACAATTATGAAGTTATAAGAAACCTATTAGGTAACATCAATAATTTCCACGATTTCATTTGTAGTTACTAAGTTTTTTTGATGATATTCCATATTAAGTGAGCAATGCATTCTTAGGTTTTTGTCTCTCACCATCTTTTTCTTTCAATTGGCCATTATAATTGTTGGCAACGATGGTGAGAGACACACTACTAACGTCCTATGGGTATTATACCTCAAAACCTTTTACAGAGTATACTTTTTATGTCGAAAGCAGAAACTAACCCCAACCCTTTAAAAAAAATGACCATTCTAGAAAACAGAGAGAGAAACACTGTATGCAACTAAAAAACATTAGGACATCTTTGTTGGTATACTTGAATTTTGAGAATCTAAGTTTCATTATCTGAGACACTCCAAAACTAACTACCTTCGGAATATTATATATACTTAGCAAATTAAAGGACCAATTGTTTCAAAAAAGGTGCATCTATGATAGTTTTGATATATTCAAAGGACTAGCTTAAATTATTATGCAATCGATATAATAAATCTTATAGCACCAAGTACTTACATAGGCAGATCTTAGTCCTCAAGATTCTAAGTAGGGACCTTAATGTCTTGTAGCTTGCCGTGAAAACGTGTTTTCGGTCTGTTGCAATCTGGCGAAGTTGCTTATAATTGTATTTTCTGCCAACTCCAACGGCAAAAGTTTCTACATTCATTCGGCGTAAAAGGGCACCAGGCCCCTTAACACGGTCTCGAGATACACCTCTAGTCAATAAAAGGACAACGTTTTTGCGGCCTCTAACTTGCTTCTTAAACAGCTTTGATGTTCTTCGAATAGCATATCCCGTTCTTCTTAATCCTCTCTTTGGATATCTAAAAGGGAATTAAGAAAAAAAAAGAGATTAATAACTTATTTATAACATAGATATAAGTGTTTTATTAAAAAATACGCCACTCGTAGATTTCATATAAAACTACATCCGGGATACGAGTGACATATTTCCATATCCTCGCTATTGAAGATACCGTTGATGTCATTTCTTTGCTTTTCCGAGTTTTTCGTTCAGTTAAATTTTTCCATCTTCGAAAAACTCGTATCTATGTAATAAAAGGAAAATCACTTGCTGACTTGAAGATAAATTTCTATGTTTGCGCCACCTAAAACAAAACGATACATAGCTAAAAATACAAATCTTTGTAATAAGTAAGAGCATTTGGGATGACAAGTTCAACAGGAGTATACCGTATTTCTTCAGAGAGACAACTTTTTCAAAGTTTCGATTTCGGCGGTGAAGGGTTTTACACCTGCCCTAAAGAAAAAAAATTGCGATCTTCAAGTTATAGAAGGTTTGGAAAAAATAAGGGAAGAATTGACGAAGAACTAGCCGTTTTTCTTTCGAGCGGAAAAAGTAGCGAATATGAAGAAGCGATCCTTTCTCCGTCGCTGGGTTGTTTCCTCGAGTTGACAGATGTCGCTAAGAGTTTCCCACTCTATTCTATTTGCTTTCGCCATTTTCCCAAAAATATATAGCTTCAGCAGACATAATAATAATAGTAATTAATCATTTCTACCGCACCGGCTACATTGAAAAATGATCGCCGGGGCGTTACAATAATTAACAGTTCAGAGACTTAGATTGCTGCAGCCCCTCAAAAAAATCTTATATATTAATAATGCTCTCGGTAGATTAGAAGAGACAGTAAAGTATGAAACGGTAATAAGGAACAATAACAAAATATTTGTATACTCTAGTTGAAGCGTATCAAAAAGAAAAAAAATTATTTTAAGTTGTATAAAGTAAGATGTAAATCACCAACTTTCAAGAATACCTGAGACTTTTAATAGCCCTCAAGGCACGCGCTCGAGTTGAATATCTCGATATCGTCCAAACTCTGGATGAATATATAATTATTCCGACGTGTACTTGATTTCTTGACACCTTAAACGAATCAATCAGAGCTTTCACAAACATTTGGTAGCGCTTGAGATTATTTCTACCTATGCCTTTGGATCCGTCAATAACCAACACCAAATTGATCTTCTTCCTGCAAGCTGTAACAATAACAATATTTTCGCCGTTTAATGACTCCTGCCCTATATTCACAATAATAATAATAATAATAATAATAATAATAATAATAATAATAATAATAATAATAACAATAATAAAAAAAATAATAATAATAATGATAATGAGTGGCGCATGCGAAACGTTGTTGTAGAGTCAGTTGTTATTGGGGTCCTTTGAAGCTCTATCAGTAAACACCGGGGACTACATAAGGTGAACTGGCGTAGATGTGAGCTTGGACCCTATCTAGAAAATAGCAGTACTGGGAGTAGCAAGGGTACTAAGAAAAGTATCGTCCTTGTAAGGACTTAAGGTGATTCATTGAAACGCTTCCAATGACTATAAACCAGGCCGAATACCCTTTTCTAGCATGAGTCTACAAGGAATAGATTACTTTTTTGGTAGCTGACAACTAACATGGTTTACAAAAACAAAACAAAGCCTCTCAATTCGCTGGAAATTGATTCCATCCAGGACACTTTTGATCAGAGAAAGGAAGGGTGGCACTACTACGCCAAAAGGACCATGTAGATGGTATGTTTGTGTATTGGTTAAGATTTTCTAATGAAAAAAGTTGACATCAGCTTAGATGGTTCAGAAACCAACTTACCTGGCTTGATTGGTTTCGGTCCGGGTTTTGGTTTGGGAGGACGAACAGGTCCTGGGGAACAAAGTAGGAGTATAAAGGTTTCCTCTTTGACTATATTCATAAAACAATTGTTTATCGTTCATTTGAATATCCATTGTTAGGTATCCAAAGAGTTATGGTCGGAACTGTGCTTTTTGTATTAAGAAAAACAATTAAGAATTTGTCTTTTTTCCTTTGATCAGAATTGTTTTAAATTCTTCGTATGTGTTGTAGTTTAGATTCAATATGATTTTGAACTGGCTCAATTTTTCGGTTTTCAGGGGGGTATCAAAAGAATAAAATATTTATATTTATATTTTAAATAATCTTCACCTTCTCACTTCTCACTCACTCACCCACCCACCATTACTATCTACTTACCTCTCCTTTTTTCTTCTATTGTTTCATCTATTAATTCCTTCTTGTTCTTACCATCTTATATTTAAGCACTTTTTTCTTTAGTTTTAATTTGGAGCACACCAAGTATTGACAGTGTCCCCTTTCTTTGCTTTTGAAGGGGTGGCTCGCCCTGCCCCTTTTCACGGCGCCCCTTCAAAAATAAATCCTAAAACTACCGCCCTGAGGCCTCGAAAGCAGTCTCCCATGTCTTTGCCTTGGATCTTGAAGCTGGTCAATTTAGACTGCATATTTGAGACAAGTAAAACTTAGTGTGTAATGCTCACAAAACACACTAGAATGCAATAAAATAGAAGAGAAATTTTGAAAATTTTTCTTGGGGGAGGACCCTCTATTTTAATCCTGCCCTTTCTTATAAGAATGGAGAACACTGATTGAACTACTGACTTTTGGATTTGTTTGGATCTGTAGTTCTGCTTCATCCCCGTTTGACCACAACAGAAATCATTTCTAGCTTACCAATTTTTCTAGGTACCACTAGTTTTTTATCTGAGGCGGATATGAGAAAAATACACTGGTTTGAAAAAAAACCTCGTTTGTAATAGTTCAAGACAACTTGTACTAATGCAAGAAATATTGCATAAAGCCCGGTTTCCATATAATCGCTGGGATCGCCAGGATCGCTGAAAAAGTTTTTTCAGCGATCCTGAAGATCCCAGCGATAGTGTGATTTCCATATGATCGCTGTGATCGCCGAGAAAGAAAAAGAACGTTGAGAAGGCCTGAATTTTTTTCTGCCTCTTCTGGACTCATGTCGAACTTGTCGGCAATTTTTCTCCAACAGTCCATCTTTGTATATTTTTTTTGTAGTTTTTGTTAAATTTGTTATATACTATATAAAATAGGCAGTCGTACTTTTGCACTTCCTCCATAAAGTCAGCAACATTTGCAGAACCACGCTCTAAAGCCATTTATATTAATTTCCAACTACACAATAAAAATGTCAGTCAAGTTCTGGAATATTATAAGAACGAGACTGATTTGACGCCAAGTATGCGCCTGAAACATGAAGCGTTAACATTGAGTTAACATTTAACTCTCGATCGCTGGGATCGCTGAAAGTGATTCCCATTAAATTTTTTTATGAATCTCGATCGCTACGATCGCTGAGATAGAACCTGGTTCTATCCCAGCGGTCCTGATCGCTGCGATCGCTGGGATCGCTACCAAAGATAAAATTTGATTTCCATAAAATCGCTGGGATCGCTGAACACAATTTTGTTATTCGGTTTACTCATGTGCTTTACACACAGCGTACCATTCATAAAATACAGAATGTTAATATCAAACTTACCCATGAAACATCTCTTTCTTCTTCTAGCAACCTGTCGTGATGACAATCCGACATTGTACAACTGCAGACAAGATATCATCCCACGATACGTCATGCTTCTGTAAACTCCTAAAACACCAGGCTTAATACTGATTAATTTAGCTGGTTGAGACAATCGCTTTCTTCTGACAAGTTTGCTGTTGAGGTATAATGAAGCGACACGCGTACGTTGAACAAAGCTCACGCCGACGAAAAGCCATCGGTTCAATTTCACTCGACGAGGGGAAACCAACTTTGATTTTCGACCACGGCTCGATAAAGGCATAAACACTGCTTCAAGACGACCAAATCTATCTATTCCGAAATAGACGCTGTACTTGAAAATTGGTGCGAACGTCTTCCTTGGTTTGATCCATGCAAGGTATGTTATACCTTCTTTGATAGAATGCCTTACTTTATTCAAGGACACCTGAAAAAACACAGTCGAAATTTCAAGACTTGAAAAATATTATTGCTCCGTTTACTGATATAATCGACGTCAGGTCTAGAAAATACAAACCATGGTTTAACCAGTTCTAGATCTAAATTTTGTAATAAATCCCTTTCAAAGCCCAGTTCTAATCTCCAGTTTCTGTAATATTACTGTAACTAGTGTAATGTCCCCCTTGACGGGACACCAAAGGCACCAATCTTTCGAAAATTTGATCCCAGCAGATACTCGTATTGGAAGGGTTGTACTTGGAAGGGAGTAAGAGATCACTAAGCTCTGTTAGAAATGAAATACACATGGAATTTTGAGTTGAAAAATTTACGACTGAGCTGGATCAGAACAGTGATTTCCAATTGAGCTGGATTATAACAACGATTTCCAATTGAGCTGGATTAGAATAACTTCCAACTGAGCTGGATTAGAACAACAATTTCCAACTGAGCTGGATTAGAACAACGATTTCAAATTGAATTGCATTAGAACAACGATTTCCAATTGAGCTGGATTAGAATAACTTCCAACTGAGCTAGATTAGAACAAAGATTTCCAATTGAGCTGGATTAGAATAACTGCCAACTGAGCTGGATAAGCACAACGATTTCCAGTTAAGCTGGACTAGCACAACAATTTCCGATTCAGCTGGATATTAAATAAGTAACAAACAACTTTTTACTTCTATTATTCAACTAGCACAATACTGATAAAACGCAATAAAAGGATATTACACTGAAAATGAGAATTAAATTCAAAGCTTTCTCTACGATTTCTTTATAATCAAGTGTCACTTAATACGATCCAGAAATATAAGAACACGCTTAAAAATAGCCTAGTCGCACTTTTAACCAACTCTAAAACCCGAAACTACGAAAGATAGTGTAACGTGATCGAACGTAGAGCAAAAAACTCAAGTTTGTTAATGTAAACAACTTCATCGCTTCGTTAATATTTTGAAACTTCATGTATGTACGTGCGTGTGGCACAATCGTGAACAATTATATAAACATTCTATTCACCAAAAACATAGTTCAAAAATAAAATAATTCTATGGCTTTTCCAGGCCTAAAAAAGAAATTTTGTATTTTATGGTTTTTCATGACCGTTAGTACCCTCGTGAATACGAAAGAATGGATTACTTTGATTTGAAACAAAAAATTAGTATACAGATTGTTTTATGCCAACAATCATCAGTTTAGCAGGCGAGGCACTGGTACTGAATTTTGCGGTTTCACTATAACGGGCCTCAACCATCAATAACAATAAATACCAAAACCTCAACACTATCGGTAAGCCGAACATATGACACAATAACCTGCAAAATAAGAATTCAAAAAGAGTCGTTTGTAATGCTTAAAGAAACGATGGAAATAAGAACAACTTAATAACATCTATTGGTTCTACAACCATACCTTAATAGGTCTGTTGCGAGAAAGCTCTATTGAGGTTCCACGCCTTTTGTCTGGGCCGTAGCCGTAGTTGTAGACAGCTCTACCTAAAGTAGCACGTCCATTATTGAATAGACTGACGTCTCTGCCTTTGCTGCGACGGTTGAGCGGATAAATAGCGATTGCCCGAATTGGTCCTAAGAAAAATATCATATCAAATATTTAACACAATGTTACAAGTATATGTGTTCTGGTTCAGGTTCAATATGATTTTAAATTGGTTCAATTTATTTTGATCCAGTGCAATAACCTTCACCTTCACCTATCAACCACTACCCCACTCACTTATCAACTACTACCCCACTCACCCATCAACTACTACCCCACTCACCCATCAACCACTACCCTACTCACCCATCAACTACTACCCCACTCACTGATCAACTACTACCCCACTCACCCATCAACCACTACCCCACTCACCCATCAACCACTACCCCACTCACCCATCAACCACTACCCACTCACCCATCAACCACTACTCCACTCACCCATCAACCACTACTCCACTCACCCACCTAGCATTACTATCTACTTAAGTCTTTTTTTCTTCTATTTCTTTCTCCTTTTATTTTTTTCTTGTTCTTATATTTAAATACGTTTTTTTCCTTTTTTTAATTTGAAACAAACCAAGATTTGAACTACTGGCTTGTGGATTTGTTTGGATCTATAGTCCAGTTTTATCCCCCTTTGACCAAACAAGCAATAGGATACCAATTTTTCTAGGTATCACTAGTTTTTGGTCTGAGCCCGATATGAGAAAAATAAACTGGATTGAAAAAGAACTAGTTTATACCATTTAAAGAAAACTTGTAACAGTGCAAGAAATATTGCACCGGATTACAGTATATTGAACCAGGTCAAAATCATATTAAACCTGAACTACAACATATAAACTAAAAACATAAAATTGAAGTGCAATGTTACCAGTGTTCTTTCTAGGTAAACGCACGAGTTTAGTAGTTTCCATAGCAACCACTTTTTTGACATTATATTGTTTCTTTGAAATTAAAGCGCATTTCTTTCCGATTACTTTGGTAAATATTAAAACCATACATCTCTTCAGGGTTGGTTTTTACAAATACCTGGAACAGGGGTTTCAATAGTAGCCGGGTAGCGGGTAGATCTACCCGCTTGCAACGGGCCGATTACACGCTTGGTCACAGGAACGTCACGTATAAAGAACAGACAATTTCATCTCAACTTCGAATTCTTGCCAAAAAAAATGGCAAAATAGGTTTCGTTTTATAGG
>JAOTRI020133402.1:0-11253 GCA_028564885.2 Zoanthus sanctaehelenae
CTTCAGTGATCTTGTAACTACTTCTAATTTAGCGTTAAGTACAAAAGGACCTTTAAATAGAAATTGTATTTAGTACATAAAGGATTTCATTAAGAACATGTGTATCTTCAGTAACCTTTGTATTAGTTCTCTTGCGGCTAGCTTTGATAAATGCGTGTGGGTTAAAGTCTACTTCTCGAGAGCTGATTTCGATAGGAAATTATTGTTTCTACCTGCTGATGAACGTACCCTAGAGATTCCGTTACCATGCACGTGCAAACTTACTATAGAAATCGAGAGCTAACTTAATTTAAAATTTTTGAACTACATTATTTCTTTACATATCTATCAGTGCATAATATACAGATATCAAGATAAAATACCTACTGTTTTAGCTATTTTTTTGGTCACCTCGTGAATATGAGAATTCTAAGAAAGATTAGAATCGACCAAGACCCCAAGATTTTGACAAGAGTCGGTTTGACAAACAGACTTATTGTCAAGGCGTAAAATTATATCTTTATCTAGTTTTTTGAGAATGAAACAAAACATAATTAGTTTTTTCAATGTTTTTAGACAGTCGGTTGGCATAAAGACATAGTGTGACATGATTAAGCTTTATATTAAAAGTGGGTTGAATTATGCTAAGATTGTTGGAAGAGAAATATACGTTAGTATCGTCAGCAAACAGATGAAAAGTTAATTTGTCAGAACAATTAGGTAAATCATTGAAATAAAGTAAGAAAAGTAGGTTCACCACACGATATTAGTTTAACATCTACCATTAACTGACATCTATCGGAGAGATACAATTTGAACCAATCATTGGCAACACCTCAGATCCCATAATAATCAATGATTTACGGGGTCGAACGCCTTTTTGAGATCAATAAAAATTCGACGTCCAAAGGCACCTTCATCAAGGGATTTTTTCAAATGTTCTATCAAACTTATTAGTGCGTGAGATGTTTAAAACGTTTCCCTAAATCCAAGTTGTAGTTCACGTAAGACGCAATTACGTTCCAAGAAGCTAGACAGAAGCTTGTCCATTAATTTTTTAAATATTTTACTAAAGCCACATAAAACAGATATAGGTCTAGAATTATTCTTACCAGACCTTGAGCCTTACTTAACGTTGGAGTAACTTTTGCGATTTTTAGCTTACCTAGTAATATGCCAGATGAAGATGATTCATTGGCCAACTGATATAATCTAATCAAAAAGTGGAAAAAATGGCTTGTTTGACGTGTCAAGATTTTATACGATGATAGAAGTGTAACAGCCTTAATCTTATTTATAAAGATATACATGTATTAAGTATCTAAAAAAAATAGTAAAATAAAATAAACAAAGATCAAAACTACGAAATAAGACTAAATAATTAACAGAGGCTTAACAGAAACGTGTTAAAGTGACGACAGGTGGCTATACTTACAAACTGACTTTCAAAGAAAAAACCTTGGTAAACCGCAACCAAAATACAGAGACCACAAACGAATCATAACGTAATTCAATCCACCTTACAGTAACAGTGCTGAAGTAAAAGTCAGGAAATATTTCCTTTCACTCGTTGATCAACACTTTCAAATATTCATTTTATTCGGAAACGATGAAGTTATTCTAATTACAGAATTGATAAACAAGTAGCACTCGCAAATCAGTTCCACATTTTCTACCCTTACCTTTGGATTGTTGAGGAAACCTAAACGAAAGTCTTTGTCTAGATCCAGAAACTCCTTCTTCGTGCTTCGGACAGTAGATATGATGATGATCAGTCTCTCTTGACCTTGAAACTCCTCCACACTTCCAACCTTAATGTTTCCGAATTTCCTCTTTTCCACCATCTTTTGTATCTTCTGAACCTGAATATTGGGACAGTAGCGATACAGTTGTGAGCTAGCAGCAAGATTACATGACTTTATATAGCACATCGACACCTATGGTAGAAACTGTTTAGCACATGGAGCGGAAATCAAGAGGTCAGTACAATCACGATTGCTAATATGATATCATACTAGGTGGGTTCTAAAAAGTATTATTACTTGAATTCTCAAACATTCCGCAATAGCTTGCGTCATGAAAAGTGACCACCGCAAATTAAACTGCAAAAATATGGATGGAATAAAAACTTGAAAGCGATTTTAAAAAATAGTGCGTTGTGAATCTGGGAAAAGCAAAAGATAACAATTCGATTTTGTTCCATGTTACGAACAGATTCTAACGTAGAAACTACGTACATGGTATTAATGCAAAAGGTGAGGGAAAACCACCCAAAAGATCTTTGCCTTTATTACAAGTAAAAGGAATCTAATACATATTCAACGCCCTTGCCCGCGACTCTTTATAAGCATTAACTCGGTCTGACTCCCTACAGTGAAAACAAATGAACTATTCTGTTGAACACACTCCAATAACATTAGTCGCATATAATTAGGCTCAAAATGTACAGTCAATGGGTCCCTTAATCTTACACGGGCTTTGTTTTATTTTCCTTTTTAGGAGGGGAGAAAGTGGCCACAGTTTATGATTCAAAATGTATTTGTGATATCTACAAAAGATTCACAGCGATGGGCCTTCTTAAAACCACATAATTTGCATGCTTACTTTGAAGAATCTTTTCAAAGTGACGTCACGATGACATCGTAAACTAAAAAGTGTGTTTTATCGCATTTTTTATCTGCATAATTTATATGTTTACATAATTTTACTGAATTATGTTCTGTAAATCATCACGAAAATATATATAACATGCATTTCAATTCAATAAAATAATTTAGAATTGAATAGATTCCTACTGTTGAAAAAGTGGTCATCACGAATGTCCCTACCATGGAAACAGAGCGCACCTCAATTACACACTCAAACTAAAAGTTTGTTTTCTGATAAAATTTCGGAAAAGTTAAGAAACTTGGTGAAAATCGATGCGACATTGAGGTAGGTGTTACCATTTGAAATCTGTGCGAACAAGCAAATTCCTTTTTGTATTTTTAATCTCTTAACTGCACAACGATTTCCGTTTACATGCTCATAAATCATTCGCGGACCACACACCCACACACATACACATGTGCACTCAATACTCATATCATTTCACCCCCCCTTTTTCTCATAAGTAATGTTGCTATAGTAATCAAATCAAAGTGTCTTTCTGTGTTTATTATATTGTTTATCTCAACAGTTCTTTTAGCAATATCCTAAAAGTAATATCTCTGTGGGGTTTCTCTACACGTTCGGTTCAAGTAGCGAATTATTGTTTTAGCTGCTCTTCTTGCTTATTTTCATTAACGCTGGTCAGCGGGCTTGTCAGTAGGCTTGGTTCTTTTGCTGGTTAGTTGCTGATGTTTACCGTCTATCGAATATGTAGACGGTTCCTACGTAGTTCTACCCTTGCTGGTGTTATCACCCTGTATGACCTGTAACTCTCCTTGATTAAACCTGGTGTCCATGTGAGGCTGATCAGATCTTGAATGCGGACTTGCTACCCTGGGAGAAGCGATGACACTGGCTTGCATCCTCTGTCATGGAAATATTTTTGTAGATCTTGTCTGTGCTTAAGCCTATCACTTCGTCACTTATGTGGTTTCTCGGGATTTTCCTCGGGAGGTTATCTTGTATCGATCTGCCCAGTAGAAGCTCAGCTAGTGGTGGGAGCTTGTTGTCTACACTTTGTCCAAACTTATTATGCAAGTATGTGTCGTTGCATAATGCCCCACCTGTTCTTCATGACACAGTGAACATGTGAGAAATGCAATAGGAGAATCATTGTCTGTAATTCATGAGATACAGGTGCAAATGTGAGTTATGATAAAAAACCACTGTGCAGAGTTAATATGCAACAGTCCACTGTACAGTAGAGATGGGTAAAAAAGGTGATCTCCAGCCTGCTGAAAAACAAAAAATCGTGCAGTTGCTTTCACAGGGCCAATCTACATTGGATATTGCCAAGCCCCTTTCCAGAGATCACCGTACTGTGAAAAAATTTGTAGCAAACAGAGAAAGTGGTCGAAAAAAGCGAGTTCGATCAAAATATCAAAAATTAATGCTCAGCACCTTTGACAAATTCGTCGTCATGTTACCAGAAATCCTCAAGCAACCCTCATGTATTCGAAGCATGCGAACTGCCCAAAGCATTTAGAACCACACGCTGCAAGGCCTTAAAGGAGTTTATCAAGGTTCGAAAGGTTCAAAGACGACCATCTCTCAACAAAAACCAGAGATCAGATGATTCGACCATTTCGTGTTAAGGACAGTGCTAAACTGAACTCTGAGGGATTTTGTGATATTTTAAATGCCAACTTTGTGCCATGCCAACGGCTTCAAGCAGAAACAGATCATGGAGTGGCCTCCTTGTTCACCGGATTTAAATCCGATTGAGAACCTCTGGTCGGTGTTGAAGCAGACAATTTATAATAATGGAAAGCAATACAACTCCAAGGATGCACTGTGGGATGCGATTAAGGAAGCAGCAGCTTATGTTTCGAAGGAAATAACAAACAATTTGATAAAATCAGTGGACAGCAGACTGTTGAAAGTCATCAGCAAACAGGGTGGCTATATTGACATGCGATGCTTGTTAGCATAAAATAGGATGCTCAATCCAACTATTTATTTTTTTGTTTCTTTAGTTTTGTTTTTGATATTTTGATATTTTTTTCTGAAGGTGCGATCAAAATGATTTTTGCTTTACAATGAACTATAATCTGGAGAAAAAAATAAAATACGACTGCACTGCACACCTGTTCTTACTATGTTGCATAATATCTCTGGACAGTAGAAGACAAACGCTATGAAGAGATGACAACATCATAGTGATCTGGTGAAAATAATTGTTTGTACTGAATTTCATTTGCAAATGAACATATAAAACAGAATACTTGAAACCAATAACTTTACCAAAAGTGTGCTGTTTTACAATGGAATTTTAATTCTAATATTGAAATTTGCATTTGCATAACAAGTTTGGACACAGTATATAGGGGTGGTTCTTAGACTCATCCGTACGATATAGGGATCTGACTGCATGCATTGGTCAAGCCTCCTTTAAGTTGTTCTTCACTTTTTTAACCTGTACTTTGATGAATCCATTGCTGCACGGATAGCGAGGGGAACTTGTTACATGTATGAAGCTATGTCGTTACGTGAAATCTTTGAGGTTTTGGCTATTGTAAGGAGTCCCGTTATCTGAGCACACGACTTGCGGGATACCGTGTTCACTAAAGATTTGTTTCATAGTCTATACTACTGCTACTCTGTTCTTGTGAGATTTTCCTGACAAATGGGAATTTTAAGTGATGTCTGTTCCCACTGTGTGCCAGGACCTTGGAGGAATTTCCGTTGGTAATATCAGCTCTTCTGGTTGCTTGTTTTACAGCTCTTTACACACACTACAAGCTTTGGTGATTCTATCAACATCTTTGTTCATGTCATTCCAGTGGACAACTGTTCTAGCTCGTAACTTTGTTTTTTCCTTCCCTTGATGTGATGCGTGTAACTTTAACGTAATCTCTTCCTGTAATGTAGAAAAATAACTAGCGGTAAGCTAGTTTGAGCTGCGTCGGTGTTTCTAAAGAAACAACTCGGTAATAAAAATGCAAATTCTACACCGTAAAGGGGCTTTTAGTAAGTTTTTTTTTACGGTGTAGAATTTACATTTTTATTAACAAATTCTTCCTGTAATGCTTTGGAATGATGATTCTATGGCGTCTTAACATTATTTCGTCTTGAATGGTTATTTAATCCTGGAAAGACCAATACGCTTTCAATAGGTCCGGGAATTCTTTCATGTGGGCTGGCCAATGTATACTTGCTCTTTCAAGGTTTTTTAGTTCTGGATCGGTACCTGTGGTTTCTTGAATTCTGTTCATCATACTGCTGCTAAATTTAGGACATGCCTAGAAGGGTTTGGACCTCTTGCTTGTTCGTTGGTGGACGTCCCAGCTGCTTGAGGGCTGAATCTTTGCTGGTATCTCAGGATCAAAGGACGTTATGCACCATCCATTTTTTCGGCAAATTATTCCCTAGAAAATAAAACGATAAAACGCAAATGCTGCCTAAAACTGTTAATAAGAAGCGATGGTAAAATTTATCATAAAACCTGAGCTTTCGCCGTTCTACGACCAAAAACAAATCGACAAGTATAGAATAAAATAAAATGGAAAGATCCCAAGGAACACAGCAGAATGTAGGAAGAAAAGGTGAACAATGCAAGGTCAAACAGTCCCAAGGGTGAGTACCAGAGAGTGATTAGCAGATAAAGGTGTAGAAGACAAGAACGGGGAATGATGAAAACACATGTAACAAAGGAGAAGCAAAAAAATAATAAAAAATGAAATAAACCAAAACAAAATAAAATAAATTAAAATAAAATAAGGTAAGGTAAGGTAAGGTAAGGTAAGATAAAAAAATATAATAAAGGAAAATTAAGAAATGAAACTGTTTGACCTTGCATTGTTCACCTTCTCTTGCCATATTCTGCTGCACCCCTTGGAGCCACTCCATTTTTTTATACTTGTCAAAGTTGTTCTTACATTCTTTTATATCTCTGATGATGCCGTTGAACAATGAAAGCTCAGGTTTTATGATAAATTTTATCATCGTTTTTAATTAACAGTTTTAGACAGCATTTGCATTTTATCGTTTTCTTCTTTATATATATCATGCTGTTAAACGGACAACTTCGTCACACTAGTATTCCCTAGAATTTGATCTTGTCTTGTTTGAGAATGCATTATTTAGGTTTAAGATTTAGGCCGGTCTTGATACATGGCTCGATCATATTCTGCAAATTATTGTCATGCTCTTCTTCTGATTTACAGTATATTACGATATCATCTGTGATGCCAATTACGCCTTTGCAGCCTTAAAACGTCTTGCCGATTCTTGTTTGGAAAATATCTTGGGACATTTTTAATCCAAAGGGAATACGTTTAAACCGATAGCGCCCAAATGGTGAGTTGAACGTTACGAGATAGCTGGACTCTTCATCTAATACGATAATCAAGTATCCGCATTTCGCGTCGACTATAGAAAATATTTCAGCATTGCTTAGCTTTGGAAATATCGCATTACGTGGTGCTCTTGACATTCACAGCTTGATATTGGACTTTCTTCTGTACACGAGGCCGTTCACCCAGGTTGTAGAATCGCCTTCTTGGAACTTGATCATAATGTTGTTCTTTACCATGTTATCCAGTTTTCTCTTTATGTCATCTTTCAAACTGAGCGAGACATGGCTTGGTCAATCTTTTAAAGACCAAAGTTGTCGCAATCTGTTTTTTTTTAAGATTGAACGGCGTTGGATGTCCTGTGTAAATTTTACGGCCTTTTCCTTTGCCCCTGTGTAAAGCCCAAATGTTTGTTACGAATTTCTTTTTGATTAAGTGCTTTTTCTAAAGTAAGATCTGGCCTTTCGTCGAACAACTTCTTTGTTATTTTTTTTGCATTAATTCCAAAAACAATTCAATCTCTTATCATCTCATTCTTATTCAAAACTTACACTCTTGTGCTAGGATCTGAATTTCAGTTATTAAGTGTTCTACAGATTTATCGAGTCATTAAATTTTTTGATGAAACTTGTATCTTGCCAACGTTGTGATCGCGGATTGACATGTTTAAATTTATCGTAATACGTTTTCAATTTTACCTTGTCTTCTTTGTTTATGGCTTCCCATGTACTGAAAATATCTTGGCCCTTCTGGCCATTCCAGATGAGCAGATAGCTTCATTTATCTGCTTTCGAACGATTTTCAGCGGGCCTGTAAGTACGAGATCGGCGTGTTGTTTGAAACACCTCCAGCTGTCACCATCCCCATTCATCTTCGGTACTTCTACTCCACTAAGAGCCATTATGGTTTACTCCTGGTACCATGCAATAATCTCAAGCGGTTTACTTTTTGTATTTTTTAAATCTTTTACCAGCACAATGATTTCTGTTTATATGCTCGTGAATCACTCGGACAACACACTCACACATATGCACGTGCGCACTCAATATTCATATCATTACACCCCCTTCCCGTGTAAGATAAAGTTAAATTGTTGTTTCATGGACTAAAAAGTTACTAACAAAACTATCACACATGATCGGTTATAAACCATAAACAAGGTTACCTGTCTTCTGTAAGGTGAAACGATACCAATATTTTCCGGCTTAAGAAAACGCAGACTTTTACTTCTCTCGTTACTATCTAATAACTTCTTCAAGTATCGTTCAATGGTCTCAACCTGTAAGAAATATTTCCTTCACTATTACCATTAGTCTCGCTAATTTGTAACATAATGCTCTGTCAAGAAAATCAGACCACAGCATTACTTTTCCCATAATAGGTTTTTAAAGAAACTTGGTATGAAAATGTATAGATTGCATTTAAACTATTAACTTTCGGAAAGAATTACATTCTAATAACGTGTCATTGAGAAGTATTGAGGTGAGGTCACACCAACCGCCCATTACTAGCACATTAGAAATTTCTGTATTACTAGTGGTACTGCTAGGGGAGAATGGGAAAAGTTAAGATCTCCCGAGATGTGGTATTGTTTCACCTAGTAGACATTTTATGTCCGTTTAGACGGATATAACCCTTAGACGTCCAAGGTAGTTTTTGAAATGAATTAAAGTAGGCCCCAATCGTAGAACGTTTTTGTTAGGAGAACTAAGCGTGAGTAAGGTAATGTTCATGGCAACAAGATCATCAAAATATGACGTCATTTCAGTTAAAAATCTTGAATTTATCCATTTGGTATAAGAAGTTCTTGTTAACTCAAAGTATTTTTCCCCTTTTTATAGCAATAATATGTATTTCTAAAACAGGACAGTATACCCAAAGATTTTTTTGTTACGCCTTACAGTGATAAGTTTTTTTCAGATATTCAACAACAAAGTAATTATAAAAAGCGAACACACAACATTGAAAGGGTAGAATGTAAAGAAATACTTTACCAAATTCTGTAACAAAAACGGAACGAAATGCTGCTTCTTTCATGCGGGCGATCATAGATCAAGAATTGAAAGATCACCTTTATGCCTACACAATGAGACTGCCATCAACCTGAACTAATGCTGCGATGTCTCATTTGAAACATGAATTACATCACAGCTCCTTTGACAGGAGCAAAATCACAAAAGAAAATCTTTTCAAGCACTTCTCTTATCTGCTCAGGAAGGTTATATATATTCAACTAAAGATATAAGCACGAAGAAATCCTAAAATCCTTTTCCAGAAACTCCAATATAATCGTAAGATTCAACAATAATATTAATCCCAAGGGAAACACAGGACAACATGTTATACAGTTGATTTAGAAAGACACGTGTTTGTTTGTATTTCATTATCAATGCCTTTCTGAATCATGTTTAATTTGTTCTTGTATATTTACCTTGCAAAATAATCAAATAAAACTCAGAATATAAGCTCTGATGATGAACTTCGAAAACGTTAACTTTTATGATATTTCAACAAGAAGGCTTATCACCGACACCTTTTGTGAGTAATATCATCATCATTGTCAAGTTTGAAATAAAAGTAAAAGTATTCAAGAACTTTCATATTTTTTAAAACGGCGGAGCTAATTTATTACTGCTGCAAATGCAACAACCATTTGGACATCGCAGCTAAATATCGAGAATACATTGACCCTGCAGACCTTTGCCAAGTTTCAAAAGGTTTTTACAAATTTAACTAAAAAAAGCAGAAAGATTAACTTAACTTACTTCTGCAACATTGAAGAAGGATGGACTCTGTCCCTCTCGTTCATCTACTCCGAATACAGGATGAAATATCAAAGGGAATTGCGGGTTGGGAAGCTCTTTCCATTGCAGCATCACGTTACGAAATTCACCAGCGCACTCGTTTAGCTCATTTTCATAAAAGAGTTTCTTGGGAATCTCGATAATTTGCCTGTGAGAGCGATAATTATTGACTAGCTTCGTCAGTACATTGTCACTGTATCCCAGGGCACCGCGACCATAGACTGAGCTTGATATCATCAAACGCTCTAGCAACGACGTCTCTAAAGTAGAAAAAATAATTACTACATAGGCAATCGTCGATTTTTTAGTGCCGCTTGAATGAGCCAATTATTCAGTAACAGTTGAGAATCTGTTAAAGCGTGCAGTTGTTTTCTAACCTTCCTTTTTGTAGCCAACTTATAACACCTAAAACTACGCTAGAAACTCCATCACGATATTCTAAATAAAATATTAATATGTATTGTTCGCATCCGAAGTTTGCATAATCGTTTAAAAATAGCATAGTTTAAAGTCCTTTTAGCCTTCTAACATTAGGAGGTCTTGTTTAATAAAGTCGTGAATACACAAGAGATTTTGTCGTGTAGTATTAGCTACTATATATTTTATCAGACATCTCGTTAGCATTGCACGTCACTAGTATGGTTTAGTGTATAGATGAGTACAAAAAATCAAGTTCGTCTTAAATCCTTTTAGTAATCATATTATGAAAACCTGCTAAAATATGTTGGTCTGTAAGGAAAGCAATCCATTTCAAGTTGAAACGTTAAATGGTCGCGGTAAAGAAAATAAAAATAGATATTCAAACATATACAAACTAGATAAGCTACTAAAAAATTAAAACAATAAATGCTTATCAGAAGTTTGACTATCGAGCCATGCTCGATATCCAGTATTCCCTTATCTTTAATTACTAAAAGTTTCACGTGCGGTAAATTAAGAATAAAAGCTGTACCAACCCAGTCCGTATTCTTGTGCAATTCTAGACCTGATAATAGGTCCTAATTGCTTTGGATCTCCGGCAAGAACAAGTTGCCCACCCCTATCATTATTAGGGTCCAATAGGCCTGCCACAGGTACTATACACTCTGGTTCAACTGCATGACCAGCTTCGTCAACAAAGATGTGAGTGAAATGATCGCGCGGAAATAAGGCGGAGACCAATCTAATAAAGGTTAACACAAAAGCATTTTTATAAAGCATATTTCTATGTTATAGGATTTACTATATGTTGTTTCTAAAAGTTAACTTTATTTATGTCGTGTAAGTAATATGTCGTGTGTGAACATAATAGAAAGCGTTTATGGACGATAAAGGTGGTAAGATACCCTATAGCCAATTCAATTTTCACCGACAATAGATTATTTTGGCAAGATATGCTCCTTCACAAACGTTTCAAAACATATGACAAGTAAATTTAAAAAAATAGACAACACTTTTTAATTTTACGATAGACATGTTTCGGCATTAGCATATGCCATCTTCAGTGTGGAGAAATTGTTAGAATAAGGACAGTATTTAAATGCACT
>JAOTRI020133413.1:0-11252 GCA_028564885.2 Zoanthus sanctaehelenae
AACTTTTAGCCAATGAGCGCACCAGTTATAAACATCCAATCAGAATGAAGTACTCAAATCCCGGTACGGCCAGTACAGAGATCCGATCTGTAATTCGCAGACGAATAAAACCCGAGGATTTTCATTTGGCTGCACGCAGGCTATGGCATTAGGCTTGATGCATGAAAATTGTATTATAAGTTGATATTGCTGGTTATGTTTGTAAACTACATAAATGACATATTCCCCTTCTTATTCCACTTCCTAGGTTTCTCATCCCTTGCTCACACATCTTGACAAGTCAGAAACGCACAGTAAATGAGATTGATTTTTACAGCAAGAGTGCAATCAAGTTTCTGTCACTTACCCCCAACTGTTGTGAAGACTACCACACCCCAGAGACCCCCCTGTCCCCCTACTCTTCGGACGAGGCTCTTTCAAAGTCCATAGAAAAAGTCAAAATCGATGTAAAAGGTCGTAGTGATTCTGTGTTTTATCAGTCACAATTACAGCAAACGCCCTATGTCGATCTTGCTCAGGACTATATGGAATATCTTGTAGATGCTCGTGTAGCCCTCAGAGACTGTCGTTTGCGGTGCCTTTGTTGGTCTCACCTTTACGATGGTGAAGACCCACCCTCAGACACTGATGTTTCAGACATCCACATATCAACGTCTAGCTCAACGATACCTTCTATAAATGGACATTTGCCGAATCGTAGTAATTCAGACACTTCGACATTTTCTACATTATCACAACATCCTTCTAGATCACGGTCACTGTCAGATTTTGAAAAAACTAAAAAAGATGTTAATCTCGGCAATTTCATCAAGACATTGTTTCAAAAGCTGGAAACCATGCCGCAGAATTCTTTCTACGTGAATATCGTTTTAACAGCAGTTCTCACTAGACTTTGTTATTATCCGCAACCTTTGTTGAAATCTTTCCTCTTGAATTACAACATGGTTTTGAAACCTGGTGTCCAGTCCCTTTTCCAGGTACGTACATTTGTTTTATTCACCCATTCTTATCTGTTTTGTAATATAAAAGGTTAAGAAAACTTTATGAAAAAGAACCCACGCGCGAATTATCTAGAACTAGAATCACTACGTGGAACTTACCGGGGCCCAGTGAGACAAGGGATTGCATAAATATAGTTAATCTCTCGCAGCCTTCCTCCCTCTCCTGTGAAGGCTAATACTGACGTAATTCACAACCAGAGACAAAAAACTCTTAAAGTCGCTTCAGTGTTATTATTCCGCCATATTATAAATACCAAATCGTTGCTCGAATGCTGTTTTAGCCTGTTAAATTCGCGAATGTGAAATTAAACTCGTATAAAATTTCAATGAGCCAACGAGCACTCCCAAAAGTAATGAGCCAGCGATATATCTCTAGTCAGCGATATAACCCTAACAATTTAACGTTGAAAAAACGTCAGAAACCGTCTGCATTTTATGACCGGTGCCAGCCACTGGGTTCTAGTAATTGCTGTATGATCTTGCGATAGTGCTTGATTGATGTGTGGTCTGTTAAAATGCGTATTCGTATTGGTTTCCTTAATACGTCATTGGAAGCTAACCTGCGATGGATTAGTGTCCCGTCCAGGGGGAGTTAAAGACTCTCAACCATTTAAAACTACGGAGTCCGGAGATAAGAACTGGCCCCATGGGCCACTAGGCTCGTAAAAAGATTTAGCTAGCTAGCTTAGCTTCTGAATGTTGATTTTCAGAAAAACATTCAAAACTTACATAGTTACTTTGTAAAGATTTCCAAAGATCTATCAAAAATCCAAAAATGCATAATAAACAGTTTTTAAACATTTGCGAAGTTTTCTGGAAACCATGGGGTATTTCAGTAATTTCCACTGACGTTGGCGTTGTATAAATTACTGGAAGTAAAAATAGTTATGTTACAAACAATTTATTAACCTCGCTTGCACAATCTAGATATTTTTAGAATCTTTGCTTTATGACTGGCATTCCTATAGAGCTGTAATCACTATGAATGCAAAGTTTCCTTTCCAAATAAAATTATATATAATTTTTATTGAACTATTATTTTTGCTAAGTCCATATTGATTGATTAATTTATAAAAGTGGTATAGTGCTCATTAGCTTTTATCAGCTTTATAAACAAGCTAAAACCTGCAGAAGTATATCATAAATGATTTGTATTTTATGTTTACTTAATCTCGATTGATGCTACTCAGGCAGTAATTACTTGATATTGTTTTTTTCTTGCCGAGAGAGCATTTGGGGTTGGGTATGTAGAGAAAGCATTTTGGTTGGGTATACCAAGAGAGCATTTGGGGTTGGGTATGCCGAGAGAGCATTTGGGGTTGGATATGCCAAGAGAGCATTTGGGTTTGGGTATGCCAAGAGAGCATTTGGGGTTGGGTATGCAGAGAAAGCATTTTGGTTAGTTATGCCAAGAGAGCATTTGGGGTTGGGTGTGCAGAGAAAGCATTTTGGTTGGTTATGCTGAGAGAGCATTTGGGGTTGGATATGCCAAGAAAGCATTCGGGGTTTGGTATGCTGAGAGAGCATTTGGGATTGGGTATGCTGAGAGAGCATTCGGGGTTGGGTATGCTGAGAGAGCATTCAGGGTTGGGTATGCAGAGAAAGTATTTTGGTCGGGAATGCTGAGAGAGCATTCGGGGTTGGGTATGCTGAGAGAGCATTCGGGGTTGGGTATGCAGAGAAAGTATTTTGGTTGGGAATGCTGAGAGAGCATTTAGGGTTGGGTATTCCACGAGAGCATTTGTGGTTGGGTATGCTGAGAGAGCATTTGGGGTTGGGTATGCAGAGAAAGTATTTTGGTTGGGAATGCTGAGAGAGCATTTGGGGTTGGGTATGCTGGAGAGCATTTGGGGATGGGTACGCCGAGACAGCATTTGGGTTTGGGTATGCCGAGAGAGCATTCAGATAATCGTTTAACTAAACGCAACCAATTTTGATTCCGGATCACAAAGTGTGGTACATACTTCCATAACTAAACATGATAATTTGGTCTTTTTTTTTCAGATTCTCAGTTCAGTTAAAATTCGAGTTGAGAATAATGTAAATCAAGTTGACGGTGCTACCAAACTTCTGAAAAGAGCGAGAAAAAACTTGATGAAAAGAGAAAAGAAGAGCAAGTTAAGTATCCAGAGCGTTGCATCTGAGCCGAGGTTGTTCGAGCCGCTCGCTCATTCCTCCTCACCAACACAGTCGCCAAGAATGCTTGTAAGACACAAAACGGACTCTTCACTATTGCAGAGCTTAAGGCTTCTTCAAGACGGACCTCCACCGCGAGCGTTTGGTCATTTATCATTAAAACGTCGGACGGTTGGTGGGGGTAGTATATCCCCACGTAGCACTGACAGTTTGTCTCTTAGTAGCTCTTCGGATAGTGAAAGTTTTGGTTCGCAGAGCCCTTTGTTTGGGAGCAATTCAGATGTCAGCGAGGAAGCTCCAGCTTCCACAAAATCCACTTCTATCTCGAAGAACCAAGGGAGGGTGAGTTTAGGCCCGATTTCCCCATTTTCGAGGATGTGTAGGAACACTTATAAAAGGAAAAGCGGAAAGACGGCGAAAAACGCGATATATTGTGCCGTTGTATTAGAGGAATGGCTGAAGGAACTGGCTGCTATCTCACAGGAGCATTCCCTTTTGCCATCCCCTGAGAAGGACGTTACTTGTTTCCCCTCCGTTTCCTGACAGTTGTAAGCTTATTCCTTTATTGTTGATTGAGAGAACAGTTTCCCCGAAGTGTTTTAAATCTAATTTCTAAGTTGAAACAGTTTTCATAATTTTGTACGTTTTTGTATTGAAACGCATAAGAATGAGTCGGATGTCACATTCAGAAAAATGGTGGTAACTTATCAGTTACACAAAATTACTGTATCTGTAGTGAGATCTTATCCTGTAAATTTGCTAACAATTGTTTTCATATTTAAAGAATTTTTATTTTAAGGTGTTCTCTGAGTTAAATTTATATTAAACTCTCTTTACACTTTCCGAGGGCTTCAATTGTTCTAGGGTTATATACCACAAAATCTGGGCTCGACAAAATCCCTGTCCGATTTTCATTGGAAAGAATATTTTGAGGTTGAGCAAGTACTTTTCTGTCACTTCGCCGATAGAAAAGTGCTTACCCTAGAAACCAAGTACTCGGACAAATTAAACTGAGTTGCCCTGGGCAAACAAGAATTCTAGTTTTTGTCGAGACCTGAAAACATTAAAAAATGTTAAGAAATACTATACTGAAAACCTGTTTGTTTGGAAAATAGACTTTTTACATCTAAGAGGCCATTGAAATATTTGAGTATCGGCGCCTTTAACGCAGATAATAAAACCTCCTACCTTTTCAATCCGAGTGCAAGGTCTGCCCAGGAAAAGATTTGCCCGAGATCTATCACAGTACTTTCCCGGATTAGATCTCCGTCCTTTTCAATGAAGCCAAAGTTAACTCTACTTTACGATTGGATATGTTTGCGTAGTTGGTAAGATATCTGCTTACCAACCGCATGATCCCCAATTTGATCCCCGGCTCTGCCGAGATTTGATTTTTTGTGCGAAATCTTTTAGGCCAATGCGATTTTAGTTTTCAAACCATACGGTGTAGGTAAATGAGTTCTAGACTGTTTTTGCGGGGAGATACCTGCCATGGTGGGTGTAATTTGTAGAATGTTGAAAGCACAACGTGACTACAGTTTACTAGGTCAGCGGAAGTACACCCATAAAATATAAATAATAATACATAAACTTATATAAAATGATGTAAATAAATGGCCAGAACTCCATGCCGCCGAAATGGTTGAATTACTCATGATTCCTTTCGAACCCAAACAGGGCAATTACTGATGCACGAAACGTGCTACATTTAAATGGCTGTAGATCCTCCAACTGAAGGTGAAAGAAGGTTTGTTTTATATCAAAACAAAGTATTTACACTAAATTTTATTATGAATGTTGAATTTTTTGTTTTTGAAACATTTTTTCTATGCAATAAACAAAGACAAAATAGCTTGTTTTGCCTGTTTTCCTAGACGTTTAGAACGGGCGTTTTTAGTTTTGCTATAAAGAACATAAAGAAATTCCTCCAAAATCGGGTTTCCTTGTTGCTGTATCTAGATAGTAAAAATTTCAGATATTTATCATTAGTGGCAACCATTGTCTCTTTAAAGTTCTGCCTTATCATTTAAGGTACTAGCACAATTGGGAAGTTATCGTTCGAATAAGAACGATTTTTATTGCTGCTGTTAAATAATTCACGAAGATGCTTTTATAACAAATAGAAATACTAATTTTTCTTTTTGGAATTTTCAATCACTACTGGCGAACTTTAAAATTCAAAAATTATGTATTCTATATGTATAAAATAGAGTAGTCTAACTAATGTCATATAGTCATGAAAATACGGCAGCGTTAATGATGATATTTAAAATTTTAAACCAATAAAACTTTTTATTTTATAATGTATAAAAAAACTGTAAATCTTACTCATTTTATACCTCTTGTAAGAAAAAAAACATGGGCTAAAAACTGGATTAAAAAAATGCGTATTCGTTTTTTCAACTGTTGTGAATTAAATAATTCGTGAACTTTAACATACCATTGAATTCGAATCTTTTCTTTGGGTTCGCGGGTCGAGTTCCGAAAATATCGACCTTCTTCTAGGGTTTATTTGCATTTTCAGTCTTCTATATTTCTTCTTACTTCTAACCAACAAAAAGTTTTTGCTTTACGCTGGAGTTTGAAATTTTTGACTGTTTTAAAACAGGCGCGGATATATTCTTCAGTCTCTTTAAAGTGCACCAAATACCCTGGCTAATCCTGAGCGAATAACGCCTTGCCTTGAAGGTATACATAGAGTGCACTACTAACTAAGATAATAACTTAGATAAAGGCAATAAATTATGAGATACTTTTTGAAACTCTGCAGATAACCTAGATTCGGCTGGCGCCCTAGCCAAGTTCTTCTTATATATTCTGATTTTAAAATAGATTTCAAATCAAAATATGATGAATTACATCTTTTTCGTGTTCTGAGCCATGCATGTGAAAAGATATGGATGCCCTGAGGCGACATTATATCAAGAACGTTTTGCTATTTTGAAGCCAAAATTTTTTTTTACATTTTAGATCGAGTAAAATATTTTCGCTTTTGTTGCAGACCGAGTGAAATAATTTCGCTTTTGTTGCAGATCGAGCAAATTTTCAATCAAGTAGAAATATTTTCAGTTTTCTAGATCGAGTAAAATATTTTCACTTTTTTGGATCCAATAAAAATATTTTCACTTTTTAAAAATCTTGGTAGCCAGGCCTTGCTTGTATTGTACGTTCGAAAATGGCGGTTCGGAGCAGAGCGGATATAAAGAGGTTGAGCGGTCCGTTTTTGCTGAATCGAATGTGTAATGCAGCAGTAAGGCCAGGGTACGAGGATGCTCAGAGTTAAAGTCGACAATGTTTTCGTTTTCAACGCTAAATTTTCTTTCTTCTTTTTTATGGTACTACGAAGTTTAAGACTCAGTTAGGTAACAAGGTGATAATCATTTTTTAGGGTAATTTACACTAATGGGTTGCAAGCAAAATGGTTAAAGTTTTTTTCATAACTTTGTGTGTCATGCACAAACGATTTCCGTAAAAATATTTTACTAACTCTTCATCAGCAGGTTATTGTAAAGGCTCGCTGTAAGTCCAGATATCAGCATTTATATATGTCGAAAGTAAGAGATAAACTACAGTTTTACCAAATTCAAGTCTGATATAAAGTGCCAAATAAAGTTTGGTCAAGGACATAACGTCTTCTCAAAACTGAAGACGATGACGTTTTCTTCTTGCAGCACCCACTGAAGCACTGTATTGTCAACCTCGTACCCAGGGTCGTGAAATGACCCTGGGTACGAGGTTGCTGTATTGTAACATTGTAACTCGGCAAAACTGAAAAGTTTTTACCCGAAAATATTTTACATAAAAAAGGTAAAACTTTTTGAACGCAACTTCCCCTCAGGGCTTCCATAAAAAGCAACGATTTTCGTTTCAATTTCAAATGTAAAAATCTATTTACATTAAACAATATGGTGTCCGTGCGATTGCTATCTAGCTACAAGTGAGACAGAAAAATTGTCAGCGATTCTATACTGATCAGCGGCGGTTCGTTGCTATCCAGCTACGTAACATTTAGTCTCCTTGTTATTTACAAAACTTTCTTTTGTTGCTTTAATCGGCGAGCTTGAGTGTTTTGAAAAGTTTTTTTCTATCTTTTTGGCCGACCGCCGTTTATCTTTAACACAATTCTCTTCAATTTAGAATTCATTTTATTGAAACACTGAATTGGACTAAATACGATGAGTGAAAATCTAGAAATGATCGGTTGCTGATCAAAATTCAAATTATTTTTATACTCACTCTGATTGGTTGCTAGAAACAATGGCACCTATTCTAAAACCACCTTAAGATTTTTGGGAGATTAAGAATATACGTGTTGCCTTGCACCTCGCCCCCATGAGTATGTATTAGTTTTGTCTTAACCACAAGGCGGTAACAAAGATCCGAAAAGAAACCGCTGGTAGGCGTGACGCCGCGTGAAGAGTGTTGAGAAATCCAGCTCGCTAACTTTGGACAAGAAAACCAACTCTCCTGTTCTCCGAGTTTGAATTGCTGGAGCCCGGATTAACGTTTCTGGTTAGAGTATTCGTTAATCTATGGGTAGGTGTGCTTTTGTGGCGATTCGACATTTAGGAAAATATTTGTCGAGCTTTGTGATTTGTTTGTAACATGTCATCATATAACCCGCCAGCCTACAGGTAGCCCAAGCTCACGATAAGTAATATATTCTTTACAGTATTATATAGAAATCTAGTATAGAAATATTGAGGGAATGTATGGGATTTTGAAAGTAAAATATTTTTCATTCAAATCCAAATAAAGATTGAGAAAAGCACTCATCGTACCTTCTTGATGTACCCAGTTTCAGCGAATTCCGATGGGAGTTTATTTTAATTCAGTTAGCCACTATATTTAATTATAAAACAATTGGAAGCGAACAGCCATTAGCCGCGGACTTCAATCTCCCAAACTATTTGGCAGATACTTAATTCCAGTTCAAAATTTACCTGATAAGACTGAGAACAGATAAATAAGAGACGCTGCTGGCTTTAATCTTAACTGGTTCGATGTAAACTTTATTATCAACTCAGAAATATCAGTTATCATCAGTCAAGTTTCACAGTACAGGTTCTTAAAAATCAAAAACAGCCGTTACCAGACTATTATGTCTATGAAGCAATTTGACACAACTCAAACGTGCATTTGTAGCACGGCCTTTTGTTCTCGATATCTTGACAAGGCGCTTTGTTAGAATAGCACGTCTCTTTGACTTCTTCTGACAAAAAAATTAATGAGACTGACGTGCTTTGTCACATAAACGTACCGTGTCAACCAAAATTCCTTTTGTTTACCATGTTAACACGGAGCCTGCCTGTACCATCACCTTTGTTAGTTTTCCATGCTTAGTGGAAGATCACATGTTTTACATGCCTATTTGCGATTGTTTGTTTGCCAAAACAAAGATATTGGAAGGTTAAACTCCTTTCAGTCACATTTTGAAAGGATGGTTAGCTTAGAAATATTGTACATGATCACAAATTGCATTGTTTAATTAAGTTGATAAGATTTGCGAAAATGTTCCTGTTTCGGCAACATAGACGTGGATACTTATTATGAATTTTTGAAGCAAGCTGTGAATTAATCCTTATTCCATATATGGTGTCCTTTCTTTGGTTATTTAGTGAATACAAGTTATATTATATACCTCATAGCATAGGCTCAATCTATTGAGTTTTGAGCACTCTGGTATGCAAATCAATCCACACTTGTCAAGATATAACTGCGTTGCTCTGTTATTATCTTCAGTGTCAAAATATTCTCTGAGATGCACTGACGAGTACTTAAACTCAAAGGACGAAATAGTTCTGTTTGAGTGTTTTACCATAAAAGGATTTCATATGAAATTATATCCGGGATACGAGTGACATATTTTCCAATCCTCACTAGTGAAGATATCGCTACGTCATTCTTTTGTTTTTTGCTCAAATCATTTGTCTAGTTTTTCTATCTTAGAAACATTCATATTATATCAAGATAATAAAAAAAAATTACTCGTTGGTTTGAAAATATCAAGTTCTTCTTCTCGAGGAAAAAAATTTCACTTATTCGCTGCGCTCACTCGAGATACATTTTTACCACTCGAAGAAAAACTTCAGATAAGATTTCGCGCCACCGCGTAGTATCCCCTCTCTCTATATAAAAATAAGCTGGAAATTCTTAATTTTTGGTCAATTTTAAGCTAAAAATACTTTTATGAATAGTTTCAAGAATATCGCAGACATAGAATTTACGTTTTCCTTTTTAAGTGCTCGTATCGAAAAGCTGTACATGGCTTAACAGTGTACTTGCAATACCATGATGTACCAGGGCTCACATTGAGAATGACAAGAGAAATCCCATGACTTTTCTATGACCAAATGCTATTTTTCATGATTCAGAAATATCAAGAAATCAAAAAATCCACTTCAAAAAAAGGCTCCTCGTACCACCTTAGTAATTCAACTCTAAATGCCAATTACATCTTCTGGAAACTGAAAGACTGTGTGACGTTCTTGAATTTAAAGCAAAACACTACATTTGTTAATGTAATGTGTGACGTGTGTGAGATATCGGCCTTTTCTCAGCACAGTTGTGCATTATTATATTAATATTTTATTCACCAAAATCTATAGCTCAAGAAAAAAAATAAAATTCCATGGCTTTTCGATTAAATTTGCCATTTTTTCCCTAAATTCCATGAGTTTTCAGGCCTGGAGTATGCATTTTCAAATTCCATGACTTTTCATGACCCGTTTTGACCGTTTGAACTCTGAATATCGGTAATCCGCAATGTTTTTCTTTCAAACGTGTAAAATTAGATTCTGTACAAGATCTGATCTGTCTCAGCATGAATTCTAAAATCTGGCCAGTCTCACAAGCCTCAACTACAAATCTTGTAAAGTACAATCTTATAAAAGAGTGTAATTTGTTTCGTGCGAGTAATTAAAGCTTTTCATTCACTTAGAACTGTAGTGTTCGCCAAAAATCCTTACTATTGTTTTACTTATAAATATGACTGCTGGTTCAATCGCATTATAGATGGAAAATTTTCTGTGATTTACATAACATAAGCAGTTTTGTTCAATCTTAATTCTTAATAGCTACGTAATGTTAAGCTCCAAAATATATGCTTTCACAACTTTAATTGCAATTGTAAATTTAAAAATTCACTTTGCTTGATAATGACATCGAATAGTGTTATCTATTGAACCGATGAAACATATTGTTCACGTTGTTTTTCTATTTACTATATATAAAAATGTTTTTAAAGTTTTGTCATATATAATAAAATATTTAATGCAGAAGTGTTATAGTTAAATTAGTTTGATTTCCTTTTCCTTCAACCCAGAAAATTCTCAGCAATGGCCAATTGTAATTTATAATATGTCTTTTATTATCGTAAAAGCTTTTTTAATCTTACTGTTAATTCAACTGTTGCACGAAGCATAAACTTAAGTCGGAAAAGTAGATTTTTGATCGGAAGCCATTCTCCTAAAATCATTTAGAGTTTAAGTGAGTGATATAAATGAACAACAAGTTTCTCATGGTTTATTTTTATCCGAAAAGAGAACATATCGAAAGATGCGAGACAAGCGGAGATCAATGATTGGCTATCCAAATTTCGCGAATGCTAAATTAGCGATTCTTCTCAAAAACATAAAAAGGAACACACGCAGACTAAACTCGCGAAATAAGTAATAATAAAATTCAAGCTGTCTTTTCATTAATTATTCTGACGGATATCTCTCTGCTTTATGTTTAGCAGTTTTTCTATTAGTTCTCTTACAATGTATCACTCTCGCTGTTCTTTTCTGTTAAGTTCTTTAAACTTATTTCATTTGTGCAGTCGTCAAACGTTACGATCACGATGTTACAGTTCTGAAGTGAATGTGTTTCTAATCTTGAACAATAATGACTTGATTTCGTTGTAATTTTGAATACTCTATTTCTATAAAATAAAATGTTAGTTTGTTTTGATGCTGTATACTTCAAAGTTTTGTAAAAAATATGTAAAAATGCTTTGGCAATATGAAGAGGCTGGGGTCATGCCAATAAAAGCTCGTTCTACTACTACTACTACTACTACTACTACTACTACTACTACTACTACTACTACTACTACTACTACTACTACTACTA